>QYTT01093108.1:51808-62301 GCA_006980735.1 Dasypogon diadema
TAATTAGTAATAATCTGCACACTGACTGTATACTGTATACTGACTACACCAAAACTTTTGACATATTATCACACTCGGTCATTATGGTCAAATTACAGAAGCTGGGATTTCCAGTTTTACTCTTAAAATGGATCTATTCTTATTTGTTTAAACGTATCAGATCCCTTTTCGAGGTTGTCAGTCTAGGGTTATAGACGCCACATCTGGCGTCCCTCAGGGTAGTCACCTTGGCCCTCTTAAACTGAATGAAAATCTCTTTGAGCCATTGTTGGAAAAAGGAGAGGAAAACTGATCCAAAGGCTACTAGGAATATATCTAAAAGGAATTAGATCATCTAACTTATTATTTAGAGCCTTTCCGAATTCAAGTCCTTATCTTTGGCTTTGTGTTGATAAAACAATAAGTGACGTAATGTCAAGACAAGCTCGTCCGATTTCAAGTCTAGCTTATCGACATTATCTATTTTGTATCAAAATTAAATCACACAATTACTTCGCGTCGAAGTCAACTATTGAGTTGATTTGATTGACCTGATTCTTAGTGACTACTTTTTATTTGCCAAACTGAAAGCAGAGGGAAATTTATGAGGTGGTAAACAAGTATTTGGAATGCTACGAATATTGTAAAGAGGTATATGAAAAATATATTGAAATAAAGAGGGAATACATGCATATCTCTCACCCCTTCTTCTACCTAAAGTCACGAGTACTTGGATCGTACTATCTACATATGTCCCATAATCCAAAACTTTTAAGTAATTTTATGCTCTATGCATTTAGAATATTGTAATTTCATTTTCAACATAAGCAATCTCTTTTGTGGTGTAGTTAAACTATAATAATTACGACAAAAAGCGCTTAATGCAAGTATTTTATCTATAAAGAGTACATTCTTTACCCATTTCTATCAAGACTTATTATATCCATTTATTAAAAATTTACATTTTCCATTTCAGACCAATTTATTGATGCAAAATCTCAAACTAGGTAAGTAGCAGAATTACAAATACAAAATTCTATCAATCGGTAGTAATAATTGTTAGTATCTCATAAGTCATCACAACAATCCTCTATAATATAGTCGTCTTGCGACAAATTCTAGCGGTATGAAAAAGTCGTTTTTTCACTGACCCGTAAACAACAGGTTGAATGATCGCAGCCATACAATACGTGCAATTCGCAGTATAACTGACCTAAATTTTCCGACTTTATCAACAAATAAAAATAAAAAAGACAATTCCGATCTTCACGCATCGGTTCCACCTGCTTGGCTTCCAGTCATTTTTATGTTATACGCATGTTTACGGGCCAGGAAAATTGGGTTGAACGAAGCACATCGGACGAGTAAAAACTTCAGGAAGATGTGCAAAAACCAACGAATTTAGTAAAAAAAGGCTACTTACTGCGCTACCTTGTTGCAGGTTGAAAGCAATCGTCGTGTATACATCTTATGTTAAGGTAACAAACTTTCTCTCGACACCACCATTCCAGATATAGGTAATAACTGCACCTCAGAGCGATAGTTTGCTCGCAAAACGAGAAATGTGTGTGCCGCGAGTGCATTCCTTCACCACGTGAAGTAAGTATTAATCAATATGGCCTAACGTCCAAACCTACGTACGCCACCAAATCCATCCAGTTTCTCCGGATTGCCACAGCTGGCTATGGGCACATCGTGTTGAATGAAATCAACTTATTTGGAACAGATTTAATCTGCAACTGCTTCAGTACAGTATCCAAAATAGTATGAGTATCATTCTTTGGTGTCACTTTTGATTTCAAATTCAAACCGCCTCACTGGGTGCTGCTTTTGCTAACATAAAATAGAAAAGCATCAGGTCGCGAGTGGTTTGAATTCATTTGCATTTTGAAACGGCCTTGTGTACCACAGCGGTGGGACGTTTACAGACAGACCGTGGTTGGAACATGTTTTCAGCATAGAGCATACCCTGCACAGCAGACATTCGCTTCCCGTATTCACTGAACTATTTCTTTTTAGTTTTATTCTTTGCAGACTTGAATCAGGAACAAGTTTGCTATAAAATTATTGCGAACCTAAGATACCTGCAAGTGACCATACTAGGAAATATGTTACGCCTTTCTCTGCTGCAGACCGCTGCCTGTTGGCATGTGCCAACTCTAGAGCAGATCCAAAAGTTAACGCGTGTCAATTACATATCGTGGTGTATCGCAATTGTGTACATAGGAAAAGAAATACCAATCTGAAAGTTGAAAGAAAATCTCGAGAATTTAGGTGTAATTAAAACTGATCTACTGTATGCTGGACGAATGCTGGTATGGCCAGATAGACTCTTGAACGCCGGACGGATAATTAATCTTTTAGTGCACCCCACGATCTTTTTCATCACGTAACTTTAAGGTGAACGCATTCATTACAAACTATGGGTGATAGGCACAATATCTTTCATCAGATTTTAAGAGCATTACATAGGTACTTCATAAATGTACGCATATTCGTTTAGTGCTCAACAAGGGCACAGACAAAAAAATTTACTTCTAACCGTTGTTGCGTCTAACTTTCCAAGATTAATGAACTTCTGCTTTACAAGGCCTAATCTCAAGGACGAAAAAGTAGAGATAGCTGGATGAGTGAGTATCTCGTACCCATAGACAAAAAGTGGTGGATTTGGGATCCGTTTGAGAGGGGAAAAATAGCTTTAGCTTTACATTGGCCTGCCACAGGTGAGAATGTCAAAATTAAAAATCTAAAAAAAGAAATAATACAGAATTCTGCGATATGCCGGCATTGATATTAAAAGCTTTGGATAAAACACTGTCCAAAATAACGTAATGTAGAAAGGGAGTTTCTAATCCAAATACGAAAGAAAGGATCAAGATTAAAAGCTGAGAGTTTTGGTAAAAGGATAGGGTGTCAGACTCTGTGGAAGGTCTTCGAGATGTCCAACACAAGCACCCCATACTCTCTAAACTTATGGAGACAATGATACACTCCGTAAGAAATGTCATCTGATCTTCGGTTGAACGTCCGGATTGAAACCAAATTTGATGACTATAAAACTATCTCGAGGTGTTTCATAAATTACGCGTTGATGAGGGTCTTAAAAATCTTATCCAGAATCGAAATAATAGCCATTGGTCTGTAATTAAAGGGACGGTTTGCCTCCCCTTTTTAAGGAGTTGATTGAACATGGGAGAGTTTCTGTATTGATTTAAAAATACTTCCTTAATACAATAAATGAAACATTCTTCTCATAGTTTTAACCAGAGAAGACGTGTAGCCTTTAAAAAGCAACGGCGAGATAACATCAGGTCCGGTGGTTTTAGATACGTCGAGGTTCACCAGTATTTTAGAAACCTTACGCGAGTTACATATTCAAACCAACAAATGATCATACCACAATTTCTCAAATTAATGGAAAGCTTAAACCTAAGTACTCAGCCATTAAGCCTAAGCGTGAGAAAAGCATACTGAACAAAAATTTTGGGAATCTGGTTGGGTTGTCACACATTTGTGGCATGTGATTAAAATTTTATCTAAAAATTTAGCTAAAAGCCGGTAGAGTGGGAGACCACTCCTTTGAGGGGTCCAAAATAGTGAAAGCAAAGTGTAATTGAATTCTAAAGAACTCTGTTTCTTATATTTTTCTAATAAAGGTGTATCTTTTCCAAGAATTGTTCTACTATCAATTTTCTTGTTAGGATGATCCAAGTAACTCATGTTACTCGTGTGTGAAAATGAAACGACCCTTAATTAGTATTGTGGAAGGGAGCAAAGAGGCCTACGTAGTATATGGAAGGTACGAATTTGCAGCGAAATGAGCATTTAGTACAATTGCCTTTTCCAAGGAGTCCATATAAATGTCCCCATTATAGATGAGTGATGGTATGGAAGAAGAGGTGGGATTACTTTTGACGGATTCAGCAAGCGACCAGGAACCTTTTCTGCCTCTGGGACATGAAAATATCCTTCTTCTAATGTCCTGGTTAAATTGGAAATTGGCTTTGAATTTATTCCGAACTTCAGTGAAAATCTCCCTTGTTTCTGAGTACTTGTTCCCATTACGGGCCCGAAAAGCAGCTTTCGCAGCTCTAAGTAAAGTGCTTTTGTATGCAAAGATCTCACTAAGTTGAACCTTAATTTAGAGGATAATAAGCCCGAAAGCCAGATCTGACAAAGTAAACCGCGAAAAAAGCAGAGGACCTAGCTTGGTGCCCTGAAGTACGCCATTGAAAATGCTGATCTAATTTGATTTAATATTTATAATTTTCACCTGTAAAAAATGAACAGAAAAAGTCATTACTTATTTTAATAGCCCAACTTAACGCGTTATAAATGACGGTATTAAAGGCTGCAGAAAAGTTAAGTAATACATATCAATATTGTCATAAAGTCGCTATCGAGGGAGAAGCGATTGTGTGAAGTAATTACTTTTAGTAAAGCTGTTTCGAAACTATGCTTAGCGCGGAAAGCAATCTGCCAGTTCGTCGAAAAGTTATTATAGAAAATATAACATAGGATTTAGTTGTGGAAGAGCCTTTTAAGTACTTTGCTAAGGAGACACAGTAAGCTTATTATCGCAGCGATTCGAGGTAAAATATTTAGTCAAGAAACGAATCACGGCCTTTTTCCACATTTGAGGAAACTGGGAAAATGTAAGGCAAGAATTAAAAATTACAATTAAACTGCTAAGAATAACATTTAAAAAAATTTTGATGCAACATCGTCAGATCCTGTTGGTCCAGATCTGATAGATGCAACAGCCTCAAGAACCTCATCAAGAGAGACACAATGAAAGCTGAGGTCGCTAGCAAAGGATTGACCAAGTACAGGCGGTCGTAGAGTAAAGTTGGCCCCAAAGGCAGTAAAAAAATTGCTAATTTCACTGGTATTCAATTCACAAGACAACAGTTCATATACGCTGTTCTGCTTTAAATAGGATTATAACTTTTTCGAAGGAAAAGAGGTATCAAATATTTTGGCAAAATAATTTTTTTAGCCCTTCATAAGTACCTCTGCTGTAAATCTACTTCTAAATAATTTATGTCGCGAAAAGTTTTCCTGAAACTAAACGATTTATATTTACAAAATAAATACATACTCCCTTTCAGCAGTCAACCGAATAGTAATTAACGACACGATCAATTCTCGTTTATTTCGTGCCCATAATTCCTAAATGATAGTAAATTATAAGGAACATTGCAATAGACACCGATTGTAACCGGATCTGAATAAATATCACATCCATTCGATGACCCATATTAATTCATTCTACATCTGACCGCTCACCAAAAAAGATTGAATTTTATTTCATTCCATTTACGAGTTTTTATTTGAGCGTTGTCTCAAGCAAAGACATCTTTAACCTTTATAGTGGCCATAGAATGGCCACCGCTTTCCTGTTACCAGGATGATAGCACTAAAAGGATTAACACCAGAGAGGATACAGATTTTCCTACAATATTTTTTATATCATACTTTCTATCCCAATTCTACACTTGGTGGAAAAGTAATTTTTTAAGAGGAAAGTAAATTAAGCAAATAATTTAATTGGTACAGAAAACTATTCTCTACAGTTACATCCATGTAAATGTATGTATAATATAACTATATAATCTGTTTTTATATAGTCGAATTCTTTCTAAGAGTAATAAATTCCACACTTATTCATCACGAAATGGGGTTTTCTAGCAAAAAAGAATAAATAGATAAATAATTTAGGGAACTTTTGGAATCATATTAAAAATTCTCATCAGGTAAAAATTAGCATTTCTATTTGGAACCCACAATCGTTGTCGTGCATTTTAATTCAGAATTTATATTTCCCGTTTAACTCATCATTAGATAAAATCTATAAATAGTCGGTTAATCTTAATTTTTTGTAAAGCTAATTGGATTTTTACAGATCCAATCAACATTGAATATTGAAAAATGAGCTACAAAACCAGTTAATCCGTTTCAAATGAAGTGAATTAATCATGTGCACGTACACGTACACCTGTGAGTTTACCTATGAATTGAAAACATACAAAAGTAGTATAAATGTACTGTATCATGTGTTAACACTTCTCACCTGATGTGATAATTGACATTTTTTGCCTATAGTTAGTGAGTTGGAAGTAAAAATTGACTTGAATTTTGAATGATTAATGAATAGAAAGAAAATTCTGTTATATAAAAAAAAAGTCGTTTTAAGGTTCACGTGAAAAATTGTTTTAAAATTTATATTTAAAAAAGGACATACAAACTCGTCCCAATATTTTATTTATATTTTAAGCCAAGTCTGATGATCAGGAATTTTACCCGTATTTCTTACATCCAGCATAATTTATTGGATATCTATATATATACTTAAATAAAAGGTTCAGAAAAATGGCCTTCGGCACTCCTAAATAACATCATCCACAAAAGCAGATTGTTTGGGTTTTGAAATGCGTTTAAGAGGACGAAGTTGTTTTATTGACATCCTTAACTTGGTACAGTAGTTATTTAATTTGAATCAACAATAGTACCATTCTGAGAACGTAAAATCTCTTTTGCTTTCGTCTGCAAAGCTTTAGATTGTATTAGCAGTTCGAGATAGACAGTCTTTAATAAATACTGGGAAAAATCAGAGAAAGCACTGAGCCTTGCGGTACATCAAAATGGATTTTATGAAACTCAAATGTTATGTCGAACCAACGTTCTCAGACCTGTTTTCCAGGTGCAATTTCTGTTTAAAGTAAATAAACGATTTTTATTTACTTGGTGACGTTACAAAACAAACAAAAGCTTAATTACAACAATTTATAATAATTTTTTTAAATAAAAGCCATATTTGATTTGAAATACGAGTAGCCAGTCTAGCAGTATATCAGTTTGAGTTGTCTTTACCATTAATTTAATTTATTGTTGTCTGCTTTTGTCTTGTCTTTTGAAGGATATATGTAAATATTTTTGAGCTCATCATGGTTTTTGTAAGGTTCTTCTTAAACATCGAATTATTTGAATGTTTTTATTTTTTTGTAAACGATACATCTGTAAATTAATGACAAATATTAATACCACATTATGTACTGCGGCCCTTAAATGAATCTATTGTGCCTGTTCCTTCTGCTATTTGGTGCAACAAAGAAGTTCCAGGACCATAATCAATTTCAATTGTTTACTAATGATAAGATAAAGACAGTTGAGCATTGTGATTGACATTGTACGTTCGAACTGCGCAAAGTTAAGTTTATTAAAAAGATAATTAGGCTATTTCGTCAATAGAAGATTGCACAAGAATAAAATTGTGTGCAAATTGATACAAATGCTCAAGCTGCAAGCCAAAATCGGCTTGATGTGTGAGGAAACATGGCTGAAGCGACGTAGTCGAAAAGCAGATTTAACTTCCGAGTTGTAGGCGACATTAAGCCTGCGTAAAGAGGCGATGATCCAGTAGGATCATCGTTACGAATCAGCGCTTTCTATTGACCCAAACAGTCGATACAGAGAAAATTACAAAACTCTTGTATTTATTGGTGCGAAGGAAGAAAACCCTATATCATGGCTGGACACGCAAAACAGTACCGGCTCCAAGATGGACACCTAGTCTGAGGACATGTTGCCAAGGAAAACCTGTAACTGAGGTATGATCAACGAAATTTGCATGCTATATGAAAGTTACCTTTTGTCTAAGTATTGGATGCTGCTAAGGTTTTGATGAAAACCGAATTGAAAAAATGATATTGAAATATATATGTGGAAATAGGACAATAAACTTCAGAATTACATTCTTTGAGAATGGGCAAAACTTTAGAGCTTTTCGAAGACAAAGGAGAGGAAACAACAAGAGAAATGAGTTGGGTAAGAATTCACAACAGAAAAATCATATTTGTTAACTAGTGGATTGCATTTTTGCTAATTTCATAACTGTAAGCCCAAATTAATAAAAACTCCATCTTTTTCTCACCTCGATTTTAGGATTAACCTTTGTTTCTAAAAATATATATATGTAGTTAGAAATACAAAACATACCAACATAAAAGCAGAACGCTTGCTTTTTTAAAATATTTCATTATTGAGATTTTGTGCTGAGAGGATTAACTGACAAAAGCGGTTTCGGAATTTTTAAAATTAAAATGAGATTTTGCGGGTAACGTCATTATGCCAAAATTTATGCTGATTTGAATAATCTATGCTAGATCACATTATGCAACATAATTAAAAAAGATATATGCTAAGATGGATTTTCATTATACCTGATCTGCTATAAATCATATATTGCAAAACAGCAAAACTATATCAGCCATTAACAGTTCGGACTGCAGCGATAATGTCCTTATTATCGCTTTATTAATCTCACTAAAAAATTACAGAAGTTCTTATAAGGTCCCAATTTTAATCAAAACGACAGATTTCGATATTTAAAAAGCACAACTGGAAAATTCACACTGTTATTAAAATTTAACTGATTATAGTGAAATTAGTAAAATCGTCGTATTTTGCTTTTTGCTTCTAAAATTTAAAACATTGAATAATAAATTTTCGCTTGTTTGCAGAAGAGGATTTGAATATGGAATTACGTAGCCCACTGTTAGCATTCAAATTCTGTTCTGAAGTCTTTTTGCTTTTTGTAGAAATTTATTGTCTCCTTTTTTTATTTTTAAATCCGAGTTCCATCAAATGCTCTTTTTATCTTTATTCATATCTAAAACTCACTTTAAAATTTCGATTATATTATCGCACAATAGTTTCGAAATTCAGCTCTTCAAGTTTTGCAAACAATTATTCCGTCTACGGCCCAAAATTCATTTTATTTTTTTCCCCCGATAAGATGTACAACTTTCACACGATTCTCAATCTATTGAACTCTGATAATTAACAATTCTTAACAATTCCTACAAAAGGCTTTAAATAACATAAACAGGTCATGGAAACAATTCAAATTAAAATTGTTAGAAAATCCTGGAATTTTTGTTCTAACTTATCTTGACTTTCCCATGAATGTGATCAGGTATGGCTCGAACCTGGCCATTAAACAAGAACAAAAGCGTCATGTAAGCGTCCATTACAAAAATAGGCAGGTGCCCATACTTTAAACGCGCGAATTGCATGACTAATACGTTGCGTCAACAAAGTGTTCGTTGCAAAAGTACCCAGACTAAATTTATTATCACTATGCGAAGAATGTGAAAAGTATTTAAGTGGAATAATTCCTTCAGTATTTCACGTAAGTAAGGAACTTGAAACTTTATACATTTCTGATTCCAGTCATGCGAACGATCTTACTCACCTGCAAACAGCTATAACGTCACAAACTTGAATTCCTTTGTATGAAATCCATTTTCATTTACTTTTCTAAAGATCACCATTCGTCTTGTATTGATTTGATGCGCTACTTAATCGCCAGCAAGGCTAGATGGAAAGATTTCTTCTTAATCCATTGACTAATTCGCTAGTGTGTTTTATCGTTATTTGTCCGTCCAACGGACAGTTTAATGCTCGACCTGTGACACCGGGAAAAAAAACCGAAAATAAGTGGATTTTGAGGTGAATGCCGAAAGTGTGATTTGTAATGCAGAGAATGCCCCCTTTTGCTTTGAATCTTTTATAAGATCCAGTCGTCCAGAATTACAGCATCAAATGGCTAATGAGGATTGGCATTCAACGAATAACCCACGTTCATAATTGCTTCTACGTAACTCATTGCAAGAGGTGTTCAATTTTAAAGTTTCCTTTCAAGTTCGTTGCGGATTTACAGAATTTACGAAAATTACCAACGGATTACCAAACGATCACCTATTAGTGATGAAAGAAGAGTTTTGCTTTATTTGAACTAAGACTCAGGGAAACTAATGTGGGAATGATTAACTCATTTGCTCGACTGCTTGTCTAAGACTGCAAGACTGTATTAATTAAACTCTGATTACACTGCATGACTCGGATCATGAGATACATAGATGTATAGCGCACAATGGAAATAAAAATATAATGGTCTAATTCTATGTAATCATCTTTGCTTTTAAGAAAATGCATTTTTCGTTAAACTTTCTGTGCAATGTTAGATCAAGGTTCACATTTTGATGTAAAATCTGCTAAATTATACTCATTTCCAATTCAAAATATTATGGAGTGGAAGGCATATTTCAAATTCAGGCACAAAATTATTCATAATTTGCAGAAAATTAATTCTATTAACGAACATTAGCATGAAAAATTCGAGACGGCGCGTCGATTTTTATTTGCATTGCACACAAATTATTAATTTTATTAACTATTAATATTTCTAAGATTAATATAATATTTAACGACATTATCATTAAAAAATTAAATATTAAATCATAATCATTAAAAAAATATATAAAATTAAAATTGTGGCAAATCAAGAACTGATGCGGAAAGTGATAAAAAGCAATCAAATAAAAGGCATAAAATCCTTTTTGGAGACCACAGAAATACTAAGGAAAAACTTCCGTCAAGGGTTGAACATCTAAAGAATTCTCAATAATTTAATAATAATAATAATTCCTATTAGAGTTTCTAATATAATC
>QYTT01093108.1:62321-83981 GCA_006980735.1 Dasypogon diadema
ATTCATAATTTGCAGAAAATTAATTCTATTAACGTCGATTTTTATTTGCATTGCACACAAATTATTAATTTTATTAACTATTAATATTTCTAAGATTAATATAATATTTAACGACATTATCATTAAAAAATTAAATATTAAATCATAATCATTAAAAAAATATATCAAATTAAAATTGTGGCAGATCACAGATAAAAAGCAATCAAATAAAAGGCATAAAATCATTTTTGAGACCACAGAAACACTAAGGAAAGACTTTCGTCAAGGGTTGAACATCTAAAGGATTCTCAATAATAATTCCTATTAGAGTTTCTAATATAATCGAAAAAAATTGTGTATGCCTCACCCACACAAACACACATTTGAAGTGAAACTTCTAAATAAAGCAGACGATATCAGTCATGAAATAATTTTCCTTTTCATTTATTTTTTATGTAAGGCATACATTATCCACTTAATTATTTTTAACGATTGAACAGGATCTACTCGATGGATTTGTCGACAGGTTTCTATGGTTTTATCATATCCAAATTCGATTCTTTCCGCGCCTCTAAAATTAATTGTTTATTTTAATCGTAAATTTTAATGTAATTCATAAATGCTAATATATCAAGTTATTTTTTTTCTAAACCTTTTCACGTTTATAGGCATTAAAATGTCGCGTTATATCATAATTTCTGTACCGAATAGTCCGCCGTTCTTTCCTTTTATCAACAGTTTTGTCGTCATTTATATTATAATTAGCACTAAACTGTACGAGAGAAACATTTTCTAAATCTTTTGTGACCTCTGTATCGATTCAAAATAATGGAATTTTAGTTTTTTTCATAAACCATTAAAATGATATCTCGAAAATATATCCTGATGTTTACAGGTCAAAAGTCCAATAAAGTTTCTATCTGCCCGTGGAGCGCACAAGCACGTATGGACCTGCCTTCTGTGCTTCAGTATCTTTTGTTTATTGCTTCTTTATAAAGAGTAATAGTAATAAAGGGTACTTACTTTTTTAAATATACGTTTTCTAAACGTAAAACTGATTAGTCTCGAACACCTGTAGAAATTTTCTGTGCCTAAAACTTAACTTATTTTGCTCGAAAAGGTATTTCAAAATTGCCCTCCAGGATAACTTCTTCAAATATTCCGATTTTTTTAGAATACTATTTTTCATCGTCGACAAATCTTAAGTTTGCATTTGTTTTATTAATTAAATTATTTATTTCGGCGAAAGAAGAGTAAAAAGTAATGCTAAAAAATCAACATTTGTTTGTATTCAAAGCTGTGTTATTTCCGCAATTTTGAAATTTTTTTGGCATTAGTAGAACGGAACGTTCTGTATAGAGCACTCAAACTGATTTCACTTACAACATACATATATATGTATACAGCATAAAATCATCAAAAAATAATAAATGATCTACTATTAACGTTATCTCAGTTCGCGATATTTCTGACAGTTAATTATAGATAATTTGTTTATATTACCTTGGAAAAATGAATTTTACATTTTTTCAATTTTGAAAAATATGTGAAATAAAAATCTCAAGTACTAATAAATAC
The DNA here is from genome assembly GCA_006980735.1 of Dasypogon diadema. Classification (NCBI taxonomy): domain Eukaryota; kingdom Metazoa; phylum Arthropoda; class Insecta; order Diptera; family Asilidae; genus Dasypogon; species Dasypogon diadema. The sequence goes on from QYTT01093108.1 coordinate 63,879, forward strand.
CTGGATTTTTTTACCTTGGCGAAGTTCTTATTAGATAAGAAGGAAATGTGTAGTACTTTGAGAAAAATATGTAAATTGTATTACTAAAAATTCTCAGTAAAAAACATTCCTCAGAAAAATTAAAATTCCACACATGAAAAACTGATTTTTTTTTCAGGTCATGTGAAGATAAGAAAAACCCAATAAATTAAAATGGAAAGGAATTCGGTTGTAATGGTTTCTTTTATTTTATAATAAATCATTGGTTATGACAACTTTGTCAGAGTCTTAACTCTTTTTAGGATAGCGCTTTTGAACAATCTGCGATCCCCAACAATAAACAACATGCACCAAAGGAAGGTTCTCTTTAATACCACAAGGACGCTATCACGTTCAGGCATCTTCTGGTCTACATTCTGCGCACATGGCCAGTTTTGAGTCCACCCATACTCTCTACGCTTAAACTTGAGTAGACTCAAAATAGAACGGATTCAAAACTTGTACAGACACAAAACTGAGAGCATTCAAATTTTGTTCGTACTCACGTACACGTTTCAGCTTTGATCGCACTCAACTTTGAGCGCAGAGCTGGACAATACTTTAGTACATAAGACTTATTCTTAAATACTTTTGAAATCCCCTACTTAGTACTTGGAATATAAGTACTTGTTTTTATTTACTTGAGTCCGGAAGATTCCAGAAATTTTTTTTATCCTTCGTCGGTATTTACCATTTTCTTCTCACACAGCGGACTCAACCGTAAAGAGGGCATCATATGATTCTCTACTAAGAAAACTGAATTAGCAATACAAATGATTTTTATATTTGTGCTTAAAATTTTCTCAATACCAATCGGTCTTGCACTTTGATGAGAAGTGACATTTTCTGCTCTACATTGAGCACAATCACTTAGGTTCTTATAGTTTTCACAAGGTACATATGCTTACCTTATATTAATACTAACTAAACTTCATAATATTCTTTACGATACTGTCAACTTATAAATATTGGAAAAAGTACTTAGTAGTTTTTTAGTAGTACCAAGTGTTTAATTTCAAGTACATTTTTTACATGTGGTACTTGAACTTATGCTAAAGTACTCAGGCTTTCGGTTCTTGTACTTAAGTACTTTTTTTTGTACTTGCCCAGCTCTTTTGAGCAGACTCAAATCTTCAGAGGATTCAAGCAGTGACAGTATTCTGAGCCCGCTAACAAATTGAATCGATTTAAAAAAGGTCAACCGATGAGTCGATTTTGACTTTTGAGTCCGCTTATTGACAATTCTGATAACCTGTATTTTTTGGTGCAACTTACATGGTAAGGATTCCAGCAAGACGATAACATTATTCTTGCTGCTGCTCAAATGGAACCCCAATTTTTGGAGAATGTCATCCAAATTCATCATCAACTGCTAAGACCGACAAAAGAAAATTATCACTTTCGTTTAATCATCTTTCCAAATTCCGTTGAGTAATAGGATTAAATAGATTTCATTTCTTCAAACACCAAAAATATTAACACAACCTTTTGGCCTCTAATTGTACACAATATAAAGTTGAATAGCGAGTTAAGTCAAAAACAATACAAAGCGATTTCTAAACTCTCCATATTCAGAAATTGAAACTTGATAATGAATTGTATAGACTCATAGTCATCGCGGTTCATATGGACAGCTATTGCAGCAGAGCGCTTCCGTTTCTTTCTCTGGTTGCTATGTATGAAATCAGTTTCATCCGATGTTTTGTTACCATCTCGATGACCGTAGAAATTCATTGTTTTATTCATAAAGCTCCGTCCATATTCGTACTACATAGCAATCTACATATTGAATTCAAATGCGGCTGCATTGGCTTTACTTTCGGTGCCAACAGTGGTATATTACAATGTCCAAGATATCTGTATGTTACACAAATTGTACAGATTTAATAGTCGTAATATAGGCGCGACAAGAAATTGCTGTAGTTGATTGCAAGAGAGTCAAGGTAAGCAAACGTAACATGTCATTCGTTTAGATATAATGCATTACTTAAGCTAATTGGTATCTTTTAACCATTTCATAAGAAGAAGTCTGGTTAGCAATAACTTGTCTGTAATTACAGTTTAATGAGAAGTTAGAGTGCAATTTATTTACACGTAGATGTTGTGGACAGCCTAAATATGGCAATAAACAGCACATTAGTCGACCTCCAAGGCAATTCAGAGTCATTAGATAATCCCTTCCATATGAGTACTTTTAATTTAACCTAAGTCTACAAAAATACTTATAAGGTATATATATTTATATAATACCTATATTTATGCAGACATAAGGATTATGTATGCAGAAAATAAAAAATAAATTTAAATGTGTAATTAATATAAGCTATTCGTTGTCAAAAGTAGATGATGATGAGCAGAAAAGCTGGGAAAGTAATTAGAGAATTAGGTGCAGGTGTGGGCACGTACTCCTTGAATAATTACAGTCTACAGTCTAGAGGGAAAATAGAAGATGGTAGTCTGTTTCACCTTCGTACAGTTCTACTCAAGAAAGATCCAGCAAATTTCACTATTGTATTAAATTAAATCCTATCTCAAGAATGAAAAGATGAAGGCGGCTCGATTTGCGAGCATCATGTGTAGGAACTGATATACATGAAGTTATATCAGATATTTTATTGAAAGTGCAAAAATGAATTCTGTGCCCCAGGCTATCGATTTTAGAGGTCGCCAATGAACTTGAAGTATTGTCTTTTATCTGGTTGAGTCAGGGTAGCAGGAAGGGTTGTCCTCTGTCTTATGCATCGCTGAAGCCGCTCCTGATGAACCTTCGTCGCGACCTGAAAGAGCTGCGGCTATTTTTCGAGAAAATGACGTCATGGCGTTCAATTTTACCCAGTCCACTGAACCAACCGTTCTTCCAGCTATCGATCATACCTTGTATTCTGTATACCATGCTAAAGTCAATCTTACAAAAAGCCGAGACCTGTGGTGCGCGCCATGGCGAGAGAGCATGAATAATTCTCTGGATATTTAGATGTATATATCCGTCGCGATGCTGCCTGATATAACTGCCATACGGTTCGGAAAAAACTCGCTAGATCCATTAATTCTTCCCAGCTTCTTTGAAGGGGAGTACCATCATGCTCAATTACGTGGTAGTATAGAAAGTTAAAAAAACTAACACAGGTTTAGTTATGTTGCGATAATTATTATTCAAAACACTCGCGAAAATACCTCATTTCAAAAATACATTCAAACCTTTTATGTTTGAACATACAATACATACAACGCCACAACGCAACAATTTCTTTTCTTTGACCTTGAACAATCAGACCGCAAAGTGCAAAGAGGATCACTGAGCTTACAACTGTTTATATATACAGCCAGTAAGTCATTTTGGGACCTATTCCAGTATTATCTAAAATCGTGTTAACCACCATTTATATATTTTCTACGTCAATATTTTTCTGTGATAGTCGTTGCGCTCATAAAAAACTTAACGAATTTCATCAATTCTGCAATAGGGATCGCAGTCAGTCACCATAAGCCTATCTGAAGACTTGCTTTGAAAATGTATTTTTTGAATCATCAGACTTTAAAAAGAATAGTTATCCTTTAAAATTGACTTTCTATTAAAATCACAAGGTTATACTTTCCATCTGTTCATTTACAAGGAACTATATATTATCGTTTTTGTCACTTTCCTCCCAGCTTGCATGGAGATACAAACTGTAGAATTATATGCGCCCAGTTTTCCTACGATATTCTGTGTAGCTTTAATTAATTCTACTCTCGTACTTGATCATTATCAAAGGCTTTTTTAAACTGATTACATAGTTTATTTTAAAGGCTTGTATTTCAATATGTCAATTAGGTAATAAAACTAAACCAATAAAACTAGTGCAACTGTATGAGGTTTACATAATCTGGAAATGGAGGTTTCTTAATCACCAGCAGGCTAAAACTAGCTGCAAATGTTAACTGGTTATTATCGAATGGATCTATAATAAAACCGTAGATCACATTTATAAATGAAAGAATGAACGTTAAAAATCACGTATACAACTATAAGGTGATTTCATTGAGAATCCCAGCGAACAGGTGCGTTGCATTATTGTTTTTAACTTTGAAAAATATCTTCCCTTCCACAAGTAATAAAAGCAGTGAGACAAGTCATGAATTCTACAAAAAAATATCTCACCTTTCCCTCTTTTAAATAAAAAATCAGTGCAAAGGGTCAAAACCACTCCAGACTACTGAACAAATATGCATAACAAATGTGTAAAATAAAAACATTCGATTAACAGCCGTCTGGGAGAAAGTATTGTATCGTTGTATCTTACTGCATCAGACCATTTATATTGATGGGCGGCCGTCTGCTAATAGATGTCTAGATAGTGTCAATATCGACATCTGTCTCATCTCACGCGAACATACTCTTGTAAATCAGTTAAAGGCTACCGATATTTAGGTTTACGACAAAATACTGTAATTTCTAACTGGCCAATTTTGTGCTAAATAATTAAACCAGTTTATAATTACAATGTCCGGCGTAAATCGCGATATTTAGAGGCGAAACCGTTGGAAACTGTAAATGAAAGTCGTCACACGGTTTGATTACTATGGATTTTTATAACTATCTTGCAAATTCCAGTATGATTAACTATCCACATTGTAATCGCTAGGATGTTATTTATGGAATGTTATTACCATAAATGTTGACCAACCGCCCTTGGGTAGATATGCCGGCATTCCACTGAGTAAGGAGAAAAGAATTTTCTTCCACGACGAACGTAGATACCATCGATGTAACGAGTATTGCGATTGAGAATTTAATTCATTTTAGGAATATGTCTCTAATTTCATGTTGTAAAAGATACGGAATTTGAGATACTGACTTGTATTTTAAGTTATTTTCAAATTAGTAACTATTACAATATTTAGAGAATGACTACTCCTGAACTCTTATGAATAATAATAATACTAAAATATTGATGTATTTATTTTGCACTTTGCGTCGAATTTTCAGTTAATGTATTGATGAAAAATTTAATTTTTTAATCATAAATAAAATTAGATGCAAACAAATTATTTAATTAAATAATGTTTTTATGTAAAGAATCCTTGCCGACTAAAAAGGATGATAGTAAACAATTTTCCTGTTTTCGGAAAACATTAGAGATCTTAACAATCTAAAGTAGGTATAAAACAATGGGAAATTGCAAAACATTGTTGTATCAGAAAAACACTTGAGACTCGAATAAGTCACAATAACTAAAAAGGTCTCACAAATGTCCTCTACAATTTGCAAACAATTCCAATCAAATCGTTTAAAAGTTATCCCTAGACAAACATAGGAAGAAAAAATGTATTTAGTAATAAAGTGAACATATAGACAAGCAGACGGCAACTTAATATAAAAGCATTATAAAATAGAACAAATTCCTACCACCGCTTTGCAAAAAGTATACTTAAAGTGGTTACTCCTCAATTATTTAGAGCAGGGGTCCCCAAACTTTTCTGCCCACGGGCCACATGGACTTTTGTAAGGTCTCTAGTATAATTAATACGTTACTGCAGGGATTGATGGAAGAGGAACTTGTTTCTTGTCCATGTAATTTAACATTTTTGTGATGAAATTAAAAAAAAATGTACACTTGTCTGCGAACTGCATGTAGCCTGCGGGCCGGGCTGTAGTTTGGGACCCTAAATAACTGGTATTACTAAAGCTCAATCTGTAGTTTAAAATGGTTTCTGAATAACTTCAACATTTCTGTACCCAATTCTTTCAGCAATTACTCTGTTATCAATAGAAGAAGTCGATCATTAACCGACATTTATGGTTTTCGAACCCGATTCAAAAATCAAAGACCACCAAGTTATCCACTGCATTGCGAACGTTACGTCTTAATGTAAATATCTATAAATTTCACACTATTCTGCCTGATATCTGTATGAAGAAGTGGGAAGTAAGCAGTAAAGAAACTTAAGACTGCATCAAGTCTTCCAAATTTTACATAACATTATGTATCCCATATATATTAAGATTAGTGAATATAATATACTTCATGCAAAATGTTTATAGATATATGTACAAAAAAAATAGTCGCTGGTTTAATTAAGGATAATAACTGTAGATAAGCAACTCATCTATTATTTGACACATGTGGAAGTTAAACCTATTGCTTCAGCGGGGATTCCGAACCACTTAATTCTGGCAACACCCAATAACTTCTAGTAATTACATATTCCGCGGTGTTAGCAAAAAAAAACTTGGCTATCGATATACATCGATTCGAACCTGGGAACCTTGAACCATGAGCCATTATGTTATCCTTTGAGCCGTTTTATAAATACACATTATCTTTCTATTAAAATCTTAGTCTTCTTTCCTTTCCTCTTAAAATATAAGTCCGATACAGTAATATGGTCCCCATATTTACTTTCAATATTATAGATAAACTTTGAATAAAATTTACTCAGAGATGTTTAATATAAATGTGAACTATCATAAATGCAAAAAACAGCAGTGGGTATTATTCAACTTGGTACGTATTATAAAGAAATATAATACCCAGATATTTGGCTATTCGTCTCAATAAAAAACGAACGACGAAATAAAGAAACTGCATAAAATATAAAATGACTATTTGAAGAAATTTTAGGAAGAAAGCTTTTATTCTTCATTATAAGAAACCGACTGGAAAATAGTGTGTGTGTATTTAAACTTTAACAACAGGTCATTTGCAAAATTTAGCGGTATCAATTAACAATAAATATCACGGTTAAGAAATTCATAAATTATGAGGACAAACAGATTCACTTGCGGAAAATCTCGACATGGAATCTAACCTCATTTACAAGATGCAAGAACCGTAAAAATATTACCTTTAGCATTTACATGGTCTCTTGGTCTCTTGGTCTCTTCATAGTTTTGTAATAAGATATGAGGAGGAAGTTATCTCAAATTACTTCCAAAATACTTTCGTTTTTCTGTTAGATGCCAATGAACTGTAATTACTTGTGGAGAAATAATTACACGTCATATGATTGTTACATTCAATAATTTACTTCATTAGAAATGACATTGAAGGTATGGGAATTTTTTGTGTAGTTTATTTCGTAGGACGAGTGTCACTAAATTTGGAAGAGTTGAAAAAAAATGAACTTAGCAACAAATTTTAAAATTATTATTAACAAAACATGTTTAACATCATGGTTTTTGTAACATAAACAATTAAATATTTTTTATTGCATGTCACTACTTTTTTTGTAACAATAATTTTTCCTCCCAAATAAGTTTTAAATGTATGAGATCAAATATATCTATATATATATACTCGATACGGTGAGTACCATATATCTATATTGAGACCACTAATTTTACGTGAGGTTCTTTATGATGTTGTAATAATCAGTCAAAAGTACAAACTGGTTCTCGAGTTTGTAAAGTATTGATTTGACTTCAGTTTGTCAATACTATCTTTAATGAATCATATTTGCAAGTTTGCGAACTATAGAGCTATACGTCATCGGGCTATAAGCGAGATTTGTAATACCGTATTACTGTTGGTAATTTATTGATCTATGTTGAGTAAAATAGTGGTTCAAGAATGGATCCTTGTATAACGCCAGTATATACGTAAAAAGTTGTCACACGAAATCATTTAATTTCTTTTTAAGTGGCAGAAAAATAAAGGTGCAGTGGGTCTTCGTGATGGGTAACGTGAACTGAGACCCTTTCAAACTGCAAAATTCAGTCCAAATGCAGTACAAAATGCCATCCAATTGGTTATTAACTATTCGAACTAATCCAGTCTACCCATTAACCCTTGGAAAACAGAACTCTGTCTTTTCACTAGGAAACTTTTCACTATCAAATAGTCCTGCCACCTAATAACTCTAGTCAGTTGAAGCTAGACTCACTCTACAGATGATAGGACAGGACCAGTGTCATTCTAGAAATAGAACCCAATTGTAAGATCTTAAAGATAATAAAGTGTAACACTTTTGCTTATTCGGCATATCGAATGCGCTCAGTTCGACTAATATATGGACACTAGAAGTTATCCTTCATGCCTATGGAAATTTTTAGGTTTGCAGGTTTGCCTGTTCTCCACTAGATCATACTAAAGGGGTGCTATGAGCCGTAGCTCCAAGCCATGCCTCAGAGTTCGAATTCAAGATTAAGCCAAAAAAGGTTTGGGAACCTTACTCTGTAATATCTACCTTGACGCATTTAATCCTTCCCACAGATGGATCAAAAACTGAAGATAACTGTGGGGTGGGCATCCTTGAAAAGTTGAAAAGTACACCATGGTTTTTCAGACGGAGGTCGAAGCTATCCTAGGTGAGCAGCGGTGATGAGGTCGGAAGTCCAACTGCAGAAGATTCATTAGGTTGTTCAATTTTAAGTAGCTTGTATTTCACGTACACTCTTAAAAGGAAGAATAACATTGATGTATGCCTCTTACTCGCCAAAATCGAGCATAAATCTATAAAACGATAGCATGGAACGAAGGATTTCTAGCTAGTCTTAAACTTTTACCCGAGTCTTATATATCTCTGCACGCGCACAGAACCACAAAAACAGGTGAGCCACTTTAGTGGCCTTTCACCCTAAAAGACAAGTTGGAGGGAAACCACTTTAGTGGCATATAGTAGATAAAAGGTTAAACAGATACAATTTGTTATAATTGTTTTGTTTCTGGTACCCCAACAGGAAAGTACCTACCGAAAAAATGATTTCTTTGCTATGAAATATTTGAAAACAACTGCATAGTTAATTATATTGGCATTTATTTCTAAAATTAAAAACATTTTCTTGTTGATCTATCATACGCGTTTTCATGAATACGAAATTGTTGTTGACAAAGGTTTTAAATATTTTAAAGCAAAAATAAATTAAGCTGGAAACCAGAAGTTTGAGTTTTGCTTTCTATTGGAAGTGGAGAACATCGTATATGAACGCGCGTACGTGTGCGCAGTAATTGGCTGAGAAGAAAGCAAGCATAAACCGCAAGTGAAAAGAAACTTCCTTAGTACGAACTTCACTTTTCGTGAACATTACAGATATTTTTTACTATAGCTTTTACGCGGTGAAATTTAACTTTTCAGCAATAATTTAGATATCCACAGGAATTTTTTTGGCAAAAATCGGAGAACTTGTCAAACAGGTTCAACACTTGCTTCTACGTAGAGTGATGTGTTGACTGCTTTGCCCACCTTGCAGGCATAAGTGAATATATACTGCCATGATCGGCTCATCTGGGTGAACTTGTTTTGTGCAGATGGAAATTGCCTGGCGGGCCGGCCGGTTTCTTGTGAAATTATAAAGCAATTTTCCTCTCCCTTCGCACCTATCGATTTCCTTTGGCAACAATTAATTATAAATCTGGCCGCGTTTCAATCCGATTATCGAAAGATGCTACTCGTGAGAGTGATGTATTTCGTGACTTTTATTGGGTTTTTATGGCCACATGTGATGAGGAAAGTCGAAAGGGCTGCATTGATTAATTGTGAAAGTGGTGTTTTTCTTTTGGATGCAATCTCGAAACTGCATTCTGCATGAGAAGCAATGTAACTGTGAAAAGAGCTTCTTTTATCTTATACAAGCAGACTTTCTGAAAAAGTCACTTTCAATTTGCCATTTTAATTTATTAACTTTGAGATATTTGTGAAAATTTAAAGAATTCAAGATATTCGTATCTCACGGTCATCATCAATCGATTTGGGACTCGGGTAACGTCTTAAACAAACTAGATCCCAGTAAAAGCCAACTAAGCCATTTTTACAACTTTATCATAAGAACTTGCATCGCAATATGTGTTTTAAGTAAGACTGTAATAATTATTTTCTCAATCAAAAGTTTTATGGTAGCGATGGCAAGGAAAAAGCTCAGTTACCTTCACAGTCACTGACTTATTGGAGGCTAACATGGTTGCCAAGGATTGCGATTTTAGTTACAATGCAATCAGACCCCACAACTACTTCAAATGAAAAATATTCCCTGAATGACGAAAATTACTCTACGAGAATCGCACAAGATATAAAGAAAATAGCGGCCGGGGAATATGTTAATGTGGCCATCAAGGGCCAAGTGGTTTGTTAATGGAAGAACTGTGAGGTAAGCTGCACTGATTTTACACCAAACTACGACATCCCCACAGAAGTCCTTTGTCCTTTGAATTCCTTTGTGGAGCAACCGAAAAGCTCGTCAGTTTACATTGCATAGTATACAACTTAGTGACTGAGAAAATTTAAGCGAAATAGATCCAAAGATCGAGCTCTCACTGATAAATACTTATGAGATACTTTTCGTAGAACAACTTAATGAATTCAGCACGTAATACAATACTTGCCTTTTTGATTAAGAAATCCCATGGCTCACCTGGATTACACATCGCCTCGAGGATTCGAAAAAGTAGCCATTACATCACTCTGGAGATGTTAGGAGCCGAATAAGTCGAGTAGCCTACATTTTATTGTACAAAAAAATCCTATATGATCCGGATGCCCAAAGCTATAATACCCTACATCTAGGTTATAAAAGCGTGTCCGCCATATTGGATGCGTATCAGTAACTTTGTAGGTAGATTCTATCCTAAAAACGATTTATCTTCCCCTCTTAGTGGAACGCAAACAAGTGTAGAAACAATTAAAATTTCAAAGTTTGTTTTCTTGTTTTCGAGTACCTAAATTATAGGCTTACCTCAACTTTACGTGTCGAATATGCAAACAAGTTCCATTTATCATAACCAATCTGCTCTACCCATTCGTTAGCCTAGTAAAACATCACTGAATCTGCTAGTCAGTTGCATTTTACGATGCTATCCGGTTACAGAAAATTCCAATAGGTATGCCACCAATCCCAGCCTCACAAATCAAATATAAGGCGGGTACTAATATAGGTACCATAAAAATCTAACTATTTGTGCTAATCGACTGTGATTTGAACAACCTTGCCTAACTCGGTCGCAATGCCGCCGTTATGACAAATCAAATGCCATGAAAATATTAATAAGAATGAAATTGACAAGGCGACGGCTGCACACCCACTCACCATTACCGGCTCTTTTTTATATTCCTTTCCAGTTTCCAGGTACCTATTTGCTGTAGGCACAAAGTAATATGAAAATAAAAACGCCTTCAATGAGGCCTCTTAAAATTCTCCTTGGTAATTGTCTAATGAGTAAAACAATTTGACTGGCCTGATCGAGTGTTCGAGTGTTATTGAACCGCGATCAATGATCGATGATCTTGGTTTGCTCGTGCAGTGAACTCTTTTTTTAAACTTCGTCTTTCGTGAGGCCTCCTACAAAAGTTCCTCTGTGCACAGGGTATTACCATATTTATTCAGCGGATACGCTAATTTCATTTGAATATCTTTCGAAGAGATCTTGTTACTTTTTTGCGCTTCTAATTTAATACTTTGTCAACGTGCGTTTTAATATTTTAATAAGGCCGGTGACTAAGTGCCTGTTCAATTAGTGTCTTTTTAACACGTTTACAATATTTTTTTTTATTATACACTGGAATTTATAGAAATTAGATCACCAAATATGTGATTTTCACAACAATATCACATATCTAAGTACTCTACAACTTTTACACCTTAACTCACTTTAAGTAGTAAGTATTAAAATATTAATGTAAGTTGGCGACGTGATCAAATTGGCGGACGATCTATTAAATTCGAAAGAAATGATTGAGACACAAAAAAGTGGGACCTGAAATTAATGATATTTCAAGGAGAGGAGAGAGAGAAGAGGGGAAAGCCAATAAGCTTTTATAAATGTCTGAGTCTAATTGTCACCTCAAAGCTTTGTCAACTATATTTGTATTTGAAAGGTAGATTAAAATCGCAAATAGCGATCTAAATAGCACCTGGTTGCACTTGCAAAAATAAATTCTTTACCCGTCCTGGAAACTATTTTTTTTAATGTAATTTCTAGTTCAATTTCTTTCTCGCCGAATAATGAATTGGCAGTTATATGAGTTGAAGTTTCTTCTGAGGATGAAATTATTCAAATTAGGGAAATTTTAACCTGACAAATGTTGCAAATAAGCCCCAATTTTATTGGCATAAAATTTTTACTTTTTTCGCAAGTACAATTCTCGGTAAATCGCCACGCCCTGTTCAAGATTCGAACCCACGCCCATAGAGGAGAAAATCAGCCCCCACGGCCACCGGCATGGCCTTACTTAAAACTTCCAATTTGTGATAATTCCACTAGAGCCTAAGATTTTTTGGCTTGAAATTAGCTCACAATAATATTATGAACTCTTTTATGAACACTCCCAAATTCGTTTTCTGTTGTCAGACTCTTTTTGATATTATCTCCTGCAGTGCAAGATTAGATTTTACACTTTCACACTTTTGTTTTGGTATAAAATTGCTTTTTTTGTTATCTCTGGAAATAAATAAATTCACACCTTAAAAAATTAACATAAACGAAGTAACACAAAGTTCATTCATTTCTGTTTCCATTCATAATTCTACAAAGAAAAAAAGACTCAACTGTGATGACCATGGTGGCTTTAATTACACATTAGTTAGAGATAAATCAAACATATCTATCTCTTTCTCAATGCCATGAGAAACACCTGATAGACATGTAGCGATTATCACATCCAAAACGATAATAAACACTCAAGTATCCAACAGCGTTTGATCTTTAACTAAATTACCGGAAATTCTCAAATGAACCTCTCATTCGTAAAAAAACATTTACTTTGGTATTATTGAACGGATTGTGTTAGAAATAATATCGTGAACTCTTACACGTCCTTCTAAGGTCACATAATATGTTGTCTTGCAACATAACCAGGCAACCTTGAAGAAATCGACTTTTTTCCCTACTATATTAAGTGATATTATGGACACAGTACTGTAGGGCAATTACAACGATTTGTAATCAAGTACGATAACATTTGCACGATCTAGTTACACTCAGACCAAAGTTTAACATTTTTGCCTCGACTTATGCTGCGATACTAATATTACTCTAATTGCTTAGTGTTAAAGAACTAACAAACCTTGAACTGCCAATAGAATTTGTGCTTCTGATCTAATTTCATTTTAATAGCTAGTTTTATATCTCTTTTAATGGATTTTTTTCTTATTTCAGATTAGCGCAAGCAGATTGACAGCAGGATGTCGTCGTCTCCCACGAAAACAGAATCAGTGGACACTTTAGATCACTCATATCCCTACAAAAATGAGGTGTCACTATCAATAGGTGATGATCAACCGGCTACAATAGTACCAACACCTTCGCCGCGAACTCATCAAGTGGAAGTTCCCATTCCAACAGATATGGAAAATGTTCCTCTACGAAAGCCAGCAACAAAATCTCCAAATGGTAGTCAGAAAATTGGTCTGGACAATCCGGGCTTTGAACCGGAACAACCGAAACCCCGGCCCCTTAGCTCTTTCGGTCAAAATGGTCTAAATGAGCCAAACAGTTCATCAAATGGAAAGAGTCACGACATTAAGGCTCCAGTAGCAGGTAATTACTTCATGTCTTTTCTTTGAAAGATTTCCATTATCTGATAAAATTCGATATGATCTTAACGTTCACTCGAAGTGAGATGAATAATGAACAGTGGCACTTCTTTGAAATGAAAAATCTGGTTGTACAGACTCTCATAAAAACAAATAGTTAGACGTAGAAATTGTCTCGCGCTGTCACCAGATTTATGAATAATTCCAGATTTCACCATTACTACTTTATTATCTGGTGCCGTGTAGTTTTAGCTTAAGACTGCCTTAATAATAAACTTCTTAATCTGACTTAATATCTTCAGCTTAACATATTCAATTAGGTTCATATGCGTTGTAAGCCATTGTCACTTTCTGTAGGCGTCCATCCATTTGTCGTTTCTGTGCTTTCTTTGGCTTTGAGGTAATAAAGATTTTCACAATAGAACTGCCGGATTAATGATTCATCTATCTAAGAGTTAATATCTGTAACATATAACAAAGCATATATGTGAAAATATAGTGGATTATTACATTACTCAGCATCTGCCTAAGAAAATAAAATCTAACTTTTTCAGTTTTTAAACTTTAATTAAGACCATCATAAAATTTGAACCCTTACCGCACAGAGTACCAGTACGGTACGGATCAAGAAGATATAACGTTCTGATTACAATGAATTGGATAATGACTGTAGCAAAGTTGAGATTGATCTCAGCATCTTCAATGGGAAGATATATAAACTTCAGATATACGTATATAGATCTGTCTGTTATAAAGTAGAAAATATAGGCCGGAACAATGAGGCAAATTACTTTTATAATTTTAAGAAGTCTAATCTTACTGATTTGTCAAATAGACTTACTTCTATTGATTTTGGAGCTTTGCTTTGCAACGATGACATTGACGTAGACGTTTTACGTCAAGATCTTTGAAGCATTTGCGTGTAAGGTCATCTTCCACTTCTCCTCCATGGTTCATGTGCTGCGGCACACATCGCACATATTTACGCCACTGAATGTACTGTTATAGTTTCATGGTTATTGCAAATTTCAAAATGTACTAATGCTAATTGTAAGCTCGGAGGCTGAAACTAAGTAGCCTAACTCCAAAAATGGGAATATTTCAAAATTTCAAAAGCCAAGGGCCAACTTCATGATTGCAACAATACATGCTAGCATCTTTCTATAGAAAGAAAAGCAGCCTAAATTTATGAAAAAACACAGCTCGTATCCAGTGGTTGACTGGATCCAAAGATACTGGTTGACTATGATTTACTTTTCATAAAAAAATAAATTAAATTTTCATAAAAAATACAAGTGAAATTTTTACAAAATAAACTGAATGCGACTGGTCTACCCACACTGCCAACTTCCCATTTGGCCATTTTGTTTTGCTTTTGAAAATTTAATTATTATGAAAAATCGCCAATTCAAATTTTTTTTCAAATCTTATCAGATGTTCATTATGCAATTATGCGTCGAATGAAATTGGTTCGGTGTCGATATCATTTTTTGTTCTCGAGATATTCCAGATGAAAAAAAGATCGCGAACGTACGAATGACGTACAAACGACGAACGTACATACACACGCGCACACAGATATCTCTTTAAAAACGATGGAATTGAACTCTAAGAACCTCGAAACGTGGAGATATGTTGAAATTTTCAATTCGAAAAATCGGACTCATTACAATAACTTCCTAATGGGAAGTTAATAAATGTATATTTTTTCGTAATTACGCTATACATATATTGCATATTGTCTATTGTTTTAGTGCATTTTATTGCACATTGTAAGGATTGCAATTATTTGACTTCTTTAAAGTCATAATATGGCATCACTCTCTCCATACCATCGGCGAGTTCCTTTTCTGTATCATCTCTAATGCTTACAAAATCAATGCTGGCGTGCCACAGGGCTCTGTATTGCCCTCCATTTTCTTTCTGCTCTTCATTAATGATCTCTTATCTCTTACCTCTAACCCAATTCACAGTTTTGCAGTTTTTTTTACGCAGGCCTATGTATTACTTGTATTACGCAGGCCAATGTATTACTTAAATTCAACAATATTTTATTTTAAAAAGCAACAATTATTCCATCCAGAAAATTTATATTCCATCTTTTTTTATATTTGCAGAAGCTGTGAATTTAGAGCTGATTAATTTGAACAAACCAACTAATGGGCATGGAAATGGTTTACCAGTAAAAAAAGACACTGAAGTGGATGTGGGTGGTCCATATGACGAATACTTTGTCCCTGTTAATGAGCATCGAAAATACATGAGGTAAGAAACAATTTATTGAAGGTATTTGTGTTGTTTTGTGCAAAAGATCTTTTAAACTGGTGATCACAACAGCAAATAATCACAACAATAATTAATCAAAGTTAATCAAAAATCTCATTCAATATACTGTAAGAACGCGCAACCTCCCAGTCGATTAAACTTGACCCGTCTCGTTCTTTTATAGCGTTTCCTTTGGTAATCCGCATGGTAATCGTGGCGTAGATCATTCGGGCCGTTCACTTAATGAAACTGCACATGGCATAGTGGACTATAAGAATTGGACAAAAGTTGCGAGGTACCCCCGTAACTTTGATTTTGTTTTTCCTTTTTTTTA
Source organism: Dasypogon diadema (assembly GCA_006980735.1). NCBI lineage: Eukaryota > Metazoa > Arthropoda > Insecta > Diptera > Asilidae > Dasypogon > Dasypogon diadema. The sequence goes on from QYTT01093108.1 coordinate 79,943, forward strand.
TTTTTATACATACTCTGGTCCATGTTCGCCTTTCTCGTAACTACGTTTATTTGGTGATCTGGTCAACATATAAATAAATACACATTTCACACAAGCACACATTCATTATTTACCCTCTGTACAAAGTGTTCATACATTAAAGGGGCGTACCTCGGATTTGAGCTTATTTGGTTTCGGCGCATTTTGCTTTTTATTGCTTTTAATCTTATGAACTAAATTTCCAATTGACACAAACACAGTGCACATCTACATACATACACAAACATTTTGTTTAAAATACCCAAGGAAACTTTTAAATCATCTAATTGAATGAGATATGGTAAAAAGAGCTCCGAGCAGCCTATGCAAAGTATTCCTAAAATATATAATTTAATTGGGAAAGAGTAAATGTAATAAGGAAAAGATTGATTCACATCATAGTGACCATATTGATAAAAAGTTAATTTGAATTTGTTGACTACCTATATTGTTAGGAAATTGAAGAGTATTAATGAACTTGTGACTATATATATATATGATTCTTCTTCTTGTACTATTTCATAGGAGTCTAATTTTATTATTATCACGAAGATGCTGACCAAGGCATGTTATTTCTGTAGAAGTCTTTAAACAATTAGAGAGTTGAGCAAATTTATAAATAAACACATGTTTATATCTAGAAACAAAATCTTATAACAGCAGCCTAAGAAGAAGATTAGAATTAAAATCAAACCATTATTGTTGCAGCATTTTCTCTGCGACCTGTTCAGATCTTTTGTAATTTATCCTAATTTACAATTAAATTAACGTTCCTTATTCCGATTGGGCAAAATATCTAATATCAAGTAGGCGTTAGCATTGATTGATGCTGAAACTTGAGGTGTAGTACTGCTTATGAAAATCAAAGAATATGTTCCGCAGCCTCTATTTCTAGCTCTTCTAGGCAAAGAAGGCGGTACCACAGAATACAGAACAAATCAGAAATCTCATCACGAACAACAAAATATTCCCATATTTTATTCACAACTTTGTGATAAATCAAATCCCACCGCGATTCAGTGAACTCCAAGAATCAGATTACCGGCCTGCGAAGCTTTTGTTATTGATCTTTAACGCTTGTGAGTATCTGGAGACATCGGGAAAACAGCAAATTTCAGACTGATGTGCATGACGAGCTTTTTTTTTAAGTATTGCTTAAGCTCAGAGGACGGCCTTATGATACACAGCACAGCTTAGGCGGAGGAAAATTTTTAGGGAAGAGAAGATTGGGAACTTTTTAACCTAACAAATGTTGCCAGTAAGCCACATTTGTAGTATGAATTTTTACTGCAGCTGTGGCAATGGCTTCGCAAGTAAAATTTCGTCAATAGAATTGCCTAAACCACTGGTATCCAGATAAATCATTACCTTCTTGAAAGGAATCGGTTCCACATCCCCAGAGGAGTAAATCTGCAGAAGACGTGCGCCATGGATGGGGATTTAACAAAGCATAAGGGTTCACTTTCGTAGAACAATTTCTCGTTATAAATGAGGTTTCTGATTTGGCTTTATATTGTGGCGGTACCTTAGAGGGTAGCGTCTGATAAAAACAGATCTTAAAATATTGTTCCTATTTGCTACGGGTGAACAACCTTTTAGCATCAAATAATCAATATATAGAGAAACCAACCTGAACAAAAATCTGTTGGGATTCTCTCTCCTTGAATTTGTTGGAACCGTTGCATAAGAAAAAAAAGAAGTCACTTTTCATTGATAAAGTTTTCTATTTCCTTCATGCTTGTTGTTTTTAATCTTCCATGACTCGTTTATATTTTAACTAAGCCACATAAGAGTTCAAGGTGGCCTTTCTCTAGATTTCCCTCGGTGACAACAGTGATTTCAGACTTTTAATTCTTTATTTCAATTCACTCTAAGCCTGTAATACAAGTAAGCTACACTACAAAATATACCCACTTGGAAGCTAATACAACACCTAAATAGCTCAACTAAGGGAGGTATTAGCGTAAGCGGAGAGGAGGGGAAATAATGTTCCATTATTCACGTACTGGTCCAGGTTTTGTTATCCACGTACTATCGTAATCAGAGAAGGGAACGACGTTCGATTATCCACGTGACCACGTACTAGACCGGGTTGCGTTATCCACGTACTATCATAGGGAGGGAAAAGGAGGTGATGTTCCGTTATCCACATGCTAGTCCGTAGGCAGGAAAGAAAGGAAGCATGGCAGGCAATCAGATGCTTATATTCTCCCGGTCAAGCTAGTTCGGGTATTAAGCAGAGTTACTGAAAATTCTAGGTTTTAGACGATTGGGTAGCTTGGAAGGGAATTATGTGCCGATAGTTCTACAACAATGCTTCAAAAGTTTTTCATTTTCGAAAAAAGAATTCAGCTCCTTTGAAACTACAACAAAACGCTTCCTTAAAGTAGAAACTCTGTGTTACTGTTAAAACATGACGCACACAACGTTGTTGTTTCCATTGCCAGATATCGCTACTGGGAGCTATTCAGCATACATTACCGTGATTACTGATGTCAGGGTTTATAATCGGGCTGTAGGTCAGAATATAAACACACGGATTGCGTCAACATCAAATTTTATTTTTCTTGCGTCCGACGTTTCGATGCTTTTCGGCATCATCTTCAGGGACAATCTTCTTTACAATTCTAAGAACAACGTCGAGCACATTATGTAGAACAACAAAAGCCAAGGTCAAATACTTACATAACATGATACCGATTTTCCGAAATTCTAAAAATCCGTGTTGTCTGGTTGACTCTCAAAACGGCTACTGAAGACTGCCCGGTTCAGTTCGTGAATTCTTTTTTGTCTTGTGGCTCTCCAAAAGCGAACCGTATATTGCACTAACACCCTCTACGTCGGTCTTTCTGTTCATGGTATTGTGAGTCGTGATTACTGATGTCCCATATTCAGTTGATAAGTTTTCGATTAGTGTTGGAATCATTAAAATCGGTGCAGAAAAAACTCACAGGAGGAATCACAGGCTCTCGCGTAAACTAGAAATTTAAGCTATGATCGCGAATGTTTCGCCAAGCTAGTTATTTTATATCAGTGAATTGAGTTAAGTTTGTTATTTTATGAAGTTGTTACTGAATTATATATTTAATTTGATTAAGAAACCCCTTTTTAATAAAACCAACTACAAAAAGGGCTATTTACTTTTAATTTGTAAAATGATCCACTTCACCCCAATATCCATATTAAGAAAAATCCGAACTTGTAACTTTTCAATGCTATATCATAAGATTTTTTTTTTGACAAGGTGGAAAACTAAATAGGTTTACGTACAGCGTATATTATTTTTTTCTTAGTTTTTAGTAATCTTTTCATCCGAAAATATTTGAAAAGAAAAGAAATTTTGATCCACTTCACCCCACTTGACGGTATATTATATACATTTCATTACAATTATTGTTGGGACAATCTTGTTTGTTTTAGCCGGCTTCTTCGGGCTCTTCTTGCAGTCTCAGACCAAGCTTGAATCCACAGTGTAGCAATTGAGGAGAGTCTTGAGTGCGACATAGCTTTAAGCGAAGCGAAGTAAATACCCGCTGACTCAGCATCAATTTCAATTTTGGGATTCCATCTCCAATTGTTACTTTAAGACCACTTCGAAAGGTTTTTAGAGGTTAAATCCATTAATCACTATGTCTGATACTGTGATGCCTTTCTTTTCATGTAGAACACTGCAGATTCCATTTTGTTTCATCTGCCAAGGCTACTTTCTCCATATATGCATGCGGCGGTAGCCTGAGTAAAAGCAGACTTGCGATTGACTGCACTACTCTGATCTTCACTTTACTACAGGCACTTACCATATTACAATTTAGTATTTTATATCTATGCTACAATAATTTTAAGTTTATAGAATACTTTGTAATACAATACCTCTAATAAATCCATAATAATAAATCTGTAATATCAATTGTGATTCATCCTAAACTTCGATTATTGTTTCCTTTATTTATTCATTTTTATACTTATATTTCAAATGAAATATTTCAACTAGACTGACATCAATGCCATCATAATAAAATTG
>QYTT01093112.1:3993-19403 GCA_006980735.1 Dasypogon diadema
CTCTTCCGATCTCATCACGCTAGCCATCAAGCATGCCGGGCCTGCCGAAAGTGTTACCCGGGGACTCGCTGCCGGACTACACGTCCGCTCAGCACCCCCCACAGACACGATTGCACCATTACAAAAGGAGTCCAATAATAGTTTTTAACTTTAACTTAAATTGTTGAAAAAATAGGTATATGTACATACGTATATGTTAGAATCAAACGAGAGGTAATTAACTGCAGATTTCAGCATAGAGAGAGGAGAGAACAGCATATAATTCCACCGACTACGAACATAGAATTCTAAGGGGATGGTGTCATCCTAAAAATTAACTCTTGTTCTTTCCCACACTTTATCCAGAGCCAAAAAAGCTGATTATGCCGACATGTTTTTTATACACAATGCCTGGCCTATTTACTCTTGTTATTTTGGAATATTTTATTTACAGAGGCAATGAGGAAAATTATTTTTATAACAGACTGAATATCCCCAAATAACAGACTGAATATCTATGATTGTGTCTTTCGCTTTTCATGTGTGTGATACTTGTGAAGGGCACAATAAAGAAACACACCCTATGTTGTGGTAACTCTATGTTGAGTTTTGTTAAAGGAGTTTTCTGATGTTCAGGTTGCATTAACTTTATACAAATCATTTGTGAGATCTCTGCTTGTGTATGCAGGTCTGGAATCCCTTCTATGTTATCCATATTAACTGTATAGAGTGTATTCAGCGTAACTTCGTTAGATTTTCTCTTAGAGATCGCCATACCTTGAGCGCGCTAGACTGATCAATTTGTGTTCCTTCGAAAAGCGACGTAAAACTGCTGCTATTGTTTTCATTCACCAATTATTTAGTTCTAATATTGACCCCCCAAATCTCCTTAACAGTTACATATCTTGCATGCTTATCGGGGAGCCCAATCTTAACACATTTCCTTTGATTGTGTGAACGCTTATGCGAAGATGGGTAAATGTTTCTTAGATCTACGCTGAGAAGTGTGCCATCAGTGCTAGAAGAGAAACTCATTATTATTACATACATACACTATCGCAGTTCCATGATGAGGCAGCGGAATTTTCATACCAGCAATATTTACGGTAATCCAAAAAATTGGATCAACTGCTATCCCAACAATCGCGTTAGAAGCAAATTTTGTATCATGATCACGTGGTAAATTTGACTAGTTTGTTATATGCAGCAGCTAAGAATTAAATCCACCGAAATTTAAGAGTGTACCTTTTGTTTCCTTACCTAGTCTCTAGGCTAGTAAAAGCGATAAAGGACAAAGATATCGCCCCAAGCGCCATTAGTAAAGGTTTAGAACCCCCAACGATCGTATGGATCAAAGCCATACTCTCAAGCAAAACAATCACAGCGAGCTCGGAGACGTTGAAGTCATCATAAGACCTACCACAGGCTGGCGCCAAGGACAGGGGACAGGAACCCCCTTTGCTTTGGACATCGGTTGTTAATTATCTTCCAAATGGTAAGCAAGATCATCTTATATATCTCTGATAAGATGCAAAGTGCCCTAGCCTCAGTTCAGAACTGGTACAAACAGGCCAATCTGCGAGTCAACCCACAGAAAACTACTTTGATCCCTTTTACAAAAAGAAGGAAGCTTTCCCTCATAACTCCAACTTTTAAGGGAACTACCATTCAGTTTTGAACTGAGATCAAATATTTAAGTCTAACTCTAGACCAGCGATTTACTTGGGACTCCCAACTTAAAAGAATTGAAGATAAAGCCATATCAGCCCTATGGTACTGTCAAAGGTTCTTTGACAGAACTTGAGGCTCAAGCAAAAAATAATGATGCATGCATTAGTATGGTGACCCAAATCGTCACAAAAATCAGCACAACTAAGCCTGCAAAATATTCGAAGGATAGCCTGTTTAAGAGTTACGCTTCACTGCAGCCTTGGAAGCTCTGCTCAACCTCCTCCCCTTATATCTCTGTGTGAAAAAAGGAGGCAGCACTTAGTGCGTAGAAGCTTCTAATACTGAATCTCCTACAACGTAACTAGAAAGCGGCTGCATACAAATCCCCTCAATCTGGTCCAAAGGTGGTTCCACATTTGAAAGGGGCGCACTTAGGTGATACATAAACTTATGCAAAATGGAAAGCAAAGCGGCAGCCATTTGGCCCAACGACAGTGCGCCTGAAGCACTGGGTTCCAATCCAATCATTTTCTAACCCGAAATCTACACCATAGAGCTCTTTGCTCGCACATTCCTTTGCAAGGGTATGAAAGGAGTCTAACATTTATATTTTGTCAGACAGTCAAGCGGTTCTTAAGGTTCTGTTCCGTTGTACATGCGAGTCTAGACTTAGCTGAAACTCTCTTAACGTCCTAGTGCAACCAGATGGTGTCGAAGGAAATGAAACTGCGGATCGCTTAGAAAAAAAGCATGCTGAATCTAACCGCATTGGCCCATAGCCTTTTTGCGGTCTATCCAAAAGTTGATCAAGACAGCTTGCCAATCATGGCAAGAGAGTGCCAAATGGTCACAATTTATTGATCACCTAAAAAATGGGCATAGTTGAAGATGACAAGTGTAGATTCTGTCTAGAAGAAGACGAGGCAATGGAACACATTCTGTGTCATTGCGAAGCCTTATCTCGTCAACGTAAGAAGCATCTTGGGATGGTATTCATTTCGCCTAACGACGCTTCGAATTTAGCATCCAAAGGAATCATAGGCTATATTATGAGCCTCAATATTGAATGGGCCTCTTAAAGGGGCCTAAAGACGAAAGACCATAGTGTGATAAGAGGTTTTCGCAGCCTCCTTATCACAGCCCTCAAAGAAAAAAACAAACAATTTACATGATACTAGAAGATCCCTGTGTAATTGCACAAATTGAAGGTATATGAGTGACATAACGTTTTTATATGTTCCCTAAATTTGCAACTTAAATTTCAAAGTGCGTTTTTTTCAGAGGTGTCCCCTGTAGGCCTAATCCTGCCATGCAAGCAAGCAGTAAAAAGACACCTACAAAATATTTTACCATGCAGAATAATGAAAAAAGTTCCAATAAATCCATGTATTGCATACTTATCGGTGGCAAACACCTAGCTTAACACTAAAGTTACCCAGGAACGCAACCCCAAAGTAATGAACACAACCCCGAACTGATGCGGATTAGTGTTGTCATTATAAAATTTCAAGAAAAGCTCGATGAAACTCCATATAAAAAAAGTGGCTGAAATACGGAACCGGAAGCTTTCTTTGTATAATTAATATATAGATGAGTGCAAACAATAATTGGTTGGAGCACCCTCCACGATATTCCTAAATTCTTACATGTGTAATGTTTTCCTCTGGCCATAAGGAACGCAGGATATAGAGAACATTATGCCTATGCTCATCGCGTTCTTCTCCTGTAGTAAATTTGTTGCGAGATACGTGATTAGTGCAATTCACTTGAAGTCCACAAATCTTTCCTTTACTTACCCTCGACTTCTGGATTAGAGCCAGGTCTTTTTTTTTGGGTGGACAGCAAACTTTGTAGAACGGTTAAGGCCGCTATTATGGTACAGATTTAGTCAGATCATCCTTAATTTCCTTCTTTTATGATACCATCCTGGATGAAATGTTTACTGCATTCACCCCAATAAATTTGAAGGATATTACGGAGATCTTAGGAAACAGCTTGGCCTAGCACATCAAATGATTTCTGTTCGATTGAGAGTGCCAAGGACGTCACCTTTGGAGTTGGATTTGCTCCTAAATAGCTTCCAATTCTGGATATGGCGTGTACAGTTCTGTAGGGTTGTTATCTCATCTGGTCATCTGGTATTATTTGTGAAATACTTAACTTCTGTTACTCTGTGGCAGGTTTAATTCCAAGGAGTTAGTCCACCTGCCGTAAAGAAGAGCCAAATCTTCGTCCCTTAATTTGTCCAGACAATTTGCATCCTAAGTCTAAATGACATGCCAGAATCACTTCCCTGATCAGTTTTATAGCCATACCATCATATCGACTATCCTTGTAAAAAGGTCTCTAAGGTACGGCTGCATGGATAGCTACAACATAGGGTCAGTTCCTATGGAACACTTATTTAAAAAAACAATCAATTTTCAGGCAATCAGACATATTTCCTAAATTTCGTGCAAAAATGATGCAAGTTATTTAGGGGAGTTGACTGAGACTGGGGCCTACAAAAACTGCAACGTTCTGCCATTAAAATTTTTAGACTCATAAAGAAGCTCAATATCGATGGTTGTTGGAAAAAGTTTCTTTGGGTTCTTGGTTCCTCCTTTTTTACTTTTCCCTTGTTTTTATTAAAAAAATACATTCCAATTACGATCCAGTTTCACGGAATTTTATCCTTAAACTCTGCATTTCTTAAATAAAATCCAAATCCCTGAACTCATCCAAAAATTATCTACGAAATACGAAACTTCAAAGAACCTCCGACCGCGGAGAAAAAAAGTCATCACTTTTTGTCTTTTGTCATCGATTTCATCACTTTAACTGGTCAATCATAACATCAGTGTCCAGTAGAACCGAAGAGGGATAAAAGACGATATCGCGATAAAATTTGCTCTCATTACGATTCTAGTGAAAATAAAAATCAAACGGACTCTATCCGTGCCGCCGAGATTTATAAAAATTTATAAGGCCAGAACCTTTTCTTATAGAGATAATCTATGGACTACATCGTCTCCCCTTTTTATCTGTATTGAGGCCAGTTCCACAAGAAACTAAAATTCTGGCATTTCGCATCGCGTTGCATCAAATTACGAAAATATTTTAAAGCAGAACTTGATTTACGAATCAATTAAAAATCCATCCACATCTAAATATCAAATTATTTTCATAAATTAAGGAAATTATCTGGGGGGTTGATATTTTATCCCGAATTTGATAAATTTAAAGCCACTTCGGCAAAAACTGCAGCTGCTGTGTGCAGCATCAGCAAAAACAGCAGCCGCTAGGTAATAGATTTATATGACAAAAAGTAACCAAGGGACCAATTTAGCAAATTGACTAAAATGCCAAAAAATCATTCGACTTCACTCCCTCTAAGGGTGCTGCCTGCCAACAGTTCCTTCCTTTCAAATAGTGGTCAGTAGGGGATGCTTTTTATGCGACAACTAAACGCCGCCATCCATTTCACATTCGGTGGCCGGAGCATATTTATAGTGTGACAGAAATGCCATTTAGAACTAAGAAACGGACGTATTCAAAGACGCAGAATGGAGCGCCTTTTCTATCACATAAATAACAGTATCGACCCACCGCTGTAGGCAAATGGCATGCCTGTTTACGTTTTATAAATGACCAGTCATTTGGCTAATATGGTCACAACAAGATTTACGGACGTAGAGAAGGATATCTGTAAGGGTCTTTTAGTAGATGCGATGAGTTACATTAAGAGGAGCAGTTAAAAATGTACACGGGGTTTAGAGCTATATAATTACAAAATATCTAAAAATTCCTGTAACTAAAGATACACTACTTATCCAGCTATTACTTCTTCGGCCAAAATTATTAAAACCTTTTGCCAAAAATTCCAGCCATAAGTACCCCTAAGTATCACTCAACGTTAACCACTTTAACTGATATCAAATAACCAAAGTAAACATCATCAGCCGTTAATGGCCGCAAATTGATCTGCTTTCGGATTGCGGTGTACCATCGCTCCCATCAAGTGGTCACTGATCGTGCTCACCTGGAAATTTTCGTTTAAGCTTTAAACAAGACGAAATGTGATATTAGCTTTAGAAATTGTAAATTACACTTATTCTGGGTAGGCCTGGGGCGCACTGAGGCGCGTCCCTTATAAATGCCACAATTGAACGTGATCGAACCAGTCGAACAAGATCGGGTTCTGCTACTATTCCGAACTGACTGACGATGGCGATGCGCAGGAATTTTCTTTTTATCCATTTCCCTTTTGTTTTTCACGATGCCCAACTTCTGTCCAACTCTTGTCTTTCCACTGTTGTAATCCGTATTGCCATAGTGATCAGTAAGATCGCTTGTAAATGAAACCTGGTCAAATAACTCAGGCCCGATATAAGAGGGTGGAGGGGGGGGGCTAGCACGAGTAATACCCGATCAGAGAAGGATAAACACGCGTGCAATAAAATGCAATTTCAATTTCAACACTTCACCAAATGATCACAATAATCAGAGTTGCATTAAAGGCTTACTGATCGTGCACAGGTAAGCAAAAAAAAGGTTTTGTTTGTTTTGCAGAACGTTTTTATCCGTTTTGCAGTGCAAAGTTTTCTTGGACAGGTTGTCTGAGATGCCGTCCATCATCGTCTTTCCACAAACTGATCGTGTATACTGAATGCTGGGTGACTCAGACAAAACGAAATCGATCAGGTAAAATTGAAACCGCAACGTAATATGATTACACTGATGATAAGTGGTGCAACACTGAAGCTGACCAACCTGGGTGGATCATCTTCAAGTGTTTTTTTAAGTATTCAATGATCTGGGGCGCTATCCAGTATCCATAAATTGAATTTTTCTCGCAGGATATGTTGAATTATTACAAAAGTTTTTGCACGGGACGGATGCAAGTTTGAGTCTGTATTTTTGTAGTTAAAGTATAGATCGGTGCGATTTTACGGAGTAATGTGCGAACTGCTCAATTAGGATAGAGTTGACAACCGATAGACAGACCAGTTTTCTTATGGTGCAATTTATTTATATGCGAGGGGCAATCCTTTTTATTCTGGGTGTTTTATGGATCCTTATGTGGTAAGTCTAGCAGAATGGAATTGTATTTAAAATTAGATTAAAATTAAATGAAATTCATCTCTAGGGTTAGTGTGTTATTGAAAAGCTGCTATTTGTCTCATAAGATAGTTTTCATACCAATGGAAACAATTATGGTTTTTGTAGGTGTACAAGTTTTTAAATTAACCACTTTTCATGAAAATAACCGTAGAGCAATCCATTGTAGTAAAATTTTTTTTTGTTTTACCTATTAAAATTTGTTATTCTTCATCCTCGTAAAATAAAATACAGAAAGAGGGGCAAAAACCAACAACTACCCACCGATACCAATTCATATAAAGTGGATTGTCGTTGAAATTTAAATTTCATATTTTCATTAAAATTAGTTTTAGTAATTTATTCTTATTTAAATAGCACTTTAAGTATGCTATTGACTGTGACAATATTGATGTGCGTTTTCTCAAACTTATTCTGCCTCACATAGTGAATCCAATCCTGCACAGTGGAAAATAGCGAAAATTATCCCGGTAAAGGAAAAGGCTACACAGTCAAAACCATCGGGGCAGGCATCCACTGTGAAAACCTGGGGGTGAGGATGGCACTTCACCTCGAGGATCACACCACGGTCTTTCAAGCGGAGGTCAAAGCCATACTGGAAACGGGTAGATACCTCAAGTCTCTGCAACCTGAGGGGCTAAATATTGCGAACTGCACGGATAGCCAGGCGGCTATCAAGGCCCTGATGAAACCCTTCGTAAAATCGGCACCGCAAATATGAGCTTAACGATCTGTACCGGAAAAATCACCTTAGCATTCTATGGATGCCAGTCCATAGCAGCATGTATGGTAATGAGAAAGCAGACAAGCTAGCGAGGGAGGGAGCCGCTTTTGGCTCTCAAACCTCTCCTACAGGGATGTCGACCGGATATCTACTTGGGCGTATTGCAAGCCGGGCGAACGACCAAAATACCACTGACTATGGGACGTGACTCCGGTCGCCCGTACAACCAAGGAACTGTGGGGCCCACCTAACTTCACTACACTAAAACTGTAGTGAGACTGTGACGCACTTTCTGTGCCACTGCCCGTCACTCTCGGAGAAAAGACTCAGGCACCTGGGATGCTACTTCCTTGATGAACTGTATCAAGCAGGCGAAAAAGGATGGGAGCGTATTCTGGCTTTTACTAAATCGGCCGGCTGGCTGGATCATTGAACGAATCAGCTACCCATGGGTAGTAATGTGTGGATGAACAATGGGCTTAGCAGTGGCCTAGTTCGGAGATTTCAGGATCTCACACCTTACAAAAAAAGTCAGGAATCGAGAAATCCGTAAAATCTATAAAAATTCTGGAGTCCCGGGGTTGAGATTCTTCGTCACTGGAATTTTATGCATTTATCTTGGAATTTTATGCGTTTGTGAGTGTCGAGACATGCCAGAGGAATCTGTTTGTGTTTTTAGACATGGCCCGAAATGATCGAGAGTAGACTGCGCGGAATGCTATGCGGTATCTTGTTCATACAGGACATGTTCATTTCGATCTATCACGGTGTCGATCTCAACCTATGTAGTCCGCCTTCTAGTTGCCTGAAAGTAGTAGTGCGTCGTTAAGCAGCCGTCTCGTCTATTGCCATTGGTTCCACAAAATGGACTGCCTGTAGTTATGTGTCTGCAATCGATGACGCATGGCCTGGCTGAGCAGCACTTTCGTTCTTAGGAGGTCAAAAATTGGGTCTATTCGTGGATCGCCTTAAAAGACGATATTAATATTTCTTGATTATTCTCGAAATCTAAAATTTCATAAAATCTTTCCCACAGATAAAAGTGTCTAATCAGCATCTTCACTTTTGTATTCGCAGGAAAGAATTACTTAAAATAAAATAATTTTCCTATCTAGAGTTAGTTAAGAAGACAACTCAAGCTAAAGCTAGAGTTCGTGATTTTGATATAATAAAGTTAGTTAAAGTGAAGCTGAAATCTTTTCGTTATCACTTTCGATTTTTTTCTTTTTTTTAACTGAAGCTAAATAACATTATATAACTCGCGCGTCCATAAGTAAAATGAATATCAGCCATTTCCTGTACAGCGAACCTCATTTTTCTCGCAAAATTCAGCAAAATAGCATACAATACTCACTCAAAAGGAGACACCCGATTTTACATTGACAGTAATTGGAAAACAAACATCTGTACTGTAAAATGGGGTGAATCACAACTTAATTCTGCCCTATTACCTTAATATCTTTTCAGCTTCAAATTTTAGAGTGAAAATATTTCGAAGTTCTATAGCTCGGAGGGGTTGCATTTTTGGATACATGTTTATAAATAAAAAAAGTCTTACTTCGACGTCTATAAGACCCTTGTAAAGATGGGCGACATGTTTTAGATACACCCAGTATATAACAATTTTCACAGAAAATAGTTTAAAATTTCTGTGAGACAAATCTACTTACAAAATTTCATCCATCAATATGTGAGTATTGCGGATACGTGGAGTAGTCGACATCTGTTCTTTGGGCCTGGATAACACTACCTCACCTATAAACTTTAAAGTCTCTTTGGAAATCACCTGTGTAAACAATATGACTACTCCAACTTGCAATGCACACATTATATAATAAAAAGTCTGTTCAGATTATTTTGTCAATAGTCTGGGCGTATAAAAGAGTTCGATGTTACCAATTTCTGAAGTAATCAAAAGACTTCGCTTAGAAATGAGGACTTTCTGTTTAGCACTGGGAGTAGTTTTTCTTTTCTGCATTTCTTGCAGTTGTAGGAAATTTCCAAAGAGTAAAATATTTGGCGGTGAACTAGCTGAGAACTTAGCTACGAATGGGGAAGCGGTTCGTCATTTCCCTTACGCTGCTCAATTAAATTTTTGTAAATATCAGTGGTGTGGTGCAGTTATAATTCGAGAGGATGCTGCCCTAACAGCAGCTCATTGCATTTACGCTCTTCCCAAAGAGCGGTTCGAAATCGTCGCTGGTACTTACATATTCGGCGGAGTATCAAATGATTCCTCAATTCAAATACGAAACATTAGTCGATATATGTGCCATCCAGACTATAACATTACTGTCCAACCCGATCTAAACGACATCGGTATAGTGTGGTTCAGTAAACCGTTGGAATTCAACAAGTTTGTGAGTCCTATAAATTTAGCAACACGAGGACAAGTTAAAGGATTTCTGGGTGAGGACTTAATGGCGCTGGGTTGGGGTCTTTCAGAAAACCCTAAGTGGTCCAATAAATTGATTTACGCCGAAGTCAGTTTACTTCCAATCAAAGAATGTAATAAAAGACTTTCCATCGACATATCCATTTCGATGTTATGCGCGATGAATAGAGATGGAAAACAAAATGTGTGTTCCGGTGATTCTGGTGGTCCATTAGTGAAGCACAACTTCGAGGATCCTAGTGAAGACGTTCTTGTAGGAGTGATTTCATCTGGAAGACGTAATAACTCATATCCGATTAATGTAGATTTCTGTTCAAATACAACAATACCTGCTGTTTATACTAATCTAGCTGAATTACGGACCTGGATTGAAAATAGTTTGCGTAGTATTTTAGTAAATGAAGAACAGATCAAGTGATAATATAGACTATGGACTATTATTATATAAAATCATTTTGAATTTGGTAAATAACAACTGTTTTTTCATTTGGCAAGCTGGCCTTGAGGAATTCAGACTAAAGCCGAAATACCTTATTTTAAGTTCAATGCATTGTAGGTATATGAAAATGTAAATAAAATACATCCAATTTGATTTAAATACTGGAAATATATTTGTAGGGTGAATAAGTTGGATAAATGGAGGGCTTTTCTTTTAAAGTTGAAGTTATATATTTTTTTTAACTAAAATCGATCGGGACATTGCATTATGCTAAATTAGTTAATTGCGCAAATGTACATTATTCAGAGTGACAACCAACTGCCGGAATGTTATTCTCTGTGGCGATTTTAACGTGAATGCTTTCAGTAGAAACTCCACCTCCGATAAATTTTTTTATATGCTCCAAACTCTTGACCTGAAGGTTGCTATCTACCACAATTCAGTTAGACTACATTCTCACCTCTGACACTGAGAAAGTTCTGTTTAGCGATCAATTAAGTCCACCAAGCAACTTTGATCATGACTTTCTTTATTTATGTTAGAATTTGTCGTTTGATACTACCCCTAATATTACCTCTTTTAGTTTTCGGGATTTTGACGAAATTAATGTAGACTTACTTTTAGCAGAAGCCTTCAGCTTAAGCTGGGATGCGGTTTACGATTGCACAGAGTTCGATGAAAAAGTTGCGATTCTTACACATAAAGTACTGGATCTTTACAATAAGTATGTACCTGTCAGGACCTGTAGGATTAAAACACCTCTGGTTCTTAGATCACGAATGAAATCCACCAATGGCAATGGCCGAGCGCGATTTAATTTATCGGCAATATAAAAGAACGCAAGATGAACAAATTTTCAAAAGGTACAAATTAGTGCGCAATAAGGTCACCTCCATGATTCGTTAATCAAAAAAGGACTATTTTATGCATAGACTTGATTTAAACCAACCCAGCTAAGAAACTGTGGAAAAATATTAAATTTCTGGGAATATATACCTGTGACAAACCAGCGTTTAGGCTTGATCCTAAATCCTTATATAACTATTTCGCAACTGGTTCCAGTTCTCCTCCGCCGACTACCTCTCGAAATAGCACTGATCCTACCAATGGATTTTCCTTTGGTTGTGTTGACATGAATGAGCTTTTGATTTACATGAACTGGATCAAGTCTTCTGTTACTGGCCTCGATGCTCTGCCCCCTCGGATTCTCAAATTAATTGTTCAAACCTTAGTGAATCCTCTCTTACATATTTTTAACCATTTTCTCAATACATCCGAATTCCCATCCCAATGGAAATATGTTCTAATAATCCCCATCCCAAAAAACACAAAAGCAATGGAACCCAGTGATTTTCGACCAATTAGTATTTGTAATTATTTGTCCAAAGTTTGTGAGAAAATTGTTCACAATCAAGCGATGAAATTACTTGAGGATAGTGAATTGCAATCAAAGTTGCAATCTGGCTCCAGACCGGGCCATAGCTGCGAAACTGCCCTTATTAAGGTGTCTTCTGACGTGCACACTACCCTTGATAAAGACCAGTGAACTATGCTTGTACTTCTCGACTTTAGTAAGGTATTCGATTCTGTTGATCATAACATCTTATTATCTAAGCTTATAACAGAGTTTAATTTTTCCTCATCAGCTATTAAACTTAACCGAGTTCAGGCAGTGAAGGTTGTTAATTCACTATCTGACCCTGAATCTAGGCGTACCTCAGGGGTCCGTCCTTGGCCCTTTATTATTTATTTTCTATATTAATGACTAACCAAATATTCTACGACATTCATCCGTGCATATTTATGCTGATGATATGCAAATTTATTGAAGATTGTGCGGATCGAATAAATGAAAACTAGGAAAGAATTGATGAGTGGTCATTGATTAATAAATTGTATCCAAATTCAGCCAAATTGAAATGCCTCTATATGCATCTATAAGCATAATCTACATAAAGAAAATCTACCAATATTGGCTATGAACAATTCCGTGATCCAATACGTTGACAGTGTTCACAATCTAAGCATAATGCTAAATTCAAAAATGTCTTGCTGTGATCAGGTCTCGGCAGTTCTGGGTAGGATTTATGGCTCTCTTCTCGCTTCTTTAGGAAACGCGAAGCTATCACTTATGACTACAAATTCGCTTCGGACGGTATTCCTCGAGTGCAGTCGGTTATTGACCTTGGTGTAAAGCTAGATTCCAAGCTTAACTTCGTTTCGCATATTAGTTTCGTTGGTTCTAGGGAAAATTCCATGCTGGGTTTCATCCAGCGATGGTCTAGGGAGTTCTCCGATCGTGGGGTCTCCGTAACACTATATACCTCGTTCGTTCGACCGCTTCTTAAACACGCATCCGAGGCATGGAATCCTTCTTATGCGGTATACATCGGTCGCATTGACTCTGTCCAGCGCAGATTCATTAGATTTGTGCTAAGAGACCTCCCATGGAACAATCCCTTGATTCTTCCCCCATATCGTGAGCGACTTAATATCCTCGGTATGGTTTCCTTGGAGGAGCGACGTAGGATTTCTGATGTGGTTTTTATACACCAGCTCCTGAATTCCCATATTGATTCCCGGATGCTCCGGGCCGGGGTTTCTTTCAGGCCTAATGACCGCAACTTGAGGAGCGTCCCCCTTCTGCATACCAACTTCTCTAGGACTAAGCATGAGCCTGTTAATCGCATGTGTGCAGCTGTTAACCGTGTTGGGGTACACTTTGGCCTGGATGTGACCAAGTTTGTGCTGAAGAAACGTCTTTATCCTGTCGTTTAACTTATACTTCTGTATAGATATTAATACCACTGATTGATGTGTATCCTGCATGCTTGGGTACCTAGTCGGTAGGAATACTTATTTTACTTATTTTTATTAATTTGCTTGCTTGGTCTTTTTGTTGCTAACACTTATATGTCTTGCATGCTTGTTGGGGAGCCCAATTTCAACACATTTCTTCGAATTGTGTAATCGCTAACCGCGGAGATGGGTAAATATTTCTTGGCTCCTTGCTGAGAAGTGCGCCTTCTGGGCTAGAAGGGAAACTCAATAAATCTTTACAAATCTTATAGGACAACTGTGGCTAACTTCGAATTCTCTGTCTGTGCTAATAAGGAGCAAATTAGCGAAAGCCACAGTTTTGCCCCGCTTTACCTTCGGTAGCCTTGTATTTCCCAAACTTGATGCCACCTGCTTGAGAAGACTAAAGGTTGCTTTCAACGATACTATACGATATGTCTATCGTCTTCCCCGAAACTCTCACATATCTGACTTTAGAAATCAATTTGTGGGAATGACCTAGATTGCTCTAGTCTGGACCAATCTCTTCTCACCTGGATTAGAAGTTATCTTTCTGACCGTTCCGTCTGTGTAACTTTGGACGGTATCACTTCAAACTCTTACAATATCAATGCCAGTGTACCGCAAAACTTTTTCTTCGAGTATAATATTAATAATATTTTATTGGAAAAAATGTCGGAACTTAAGGATTTGGGAGTTATATGATTTATATTTGCTGAGAATAATAATTTTGCATCACATGCAGTCGATATATACGGTATATCAGTAGATTCCATGATTAACGTTATCCGACCAGGTATGGAGGTTGTGGAAGTTATTGATACCATGCCTGGTAAATTGCGATTCATGCGTCCACAGAATTCGGTCGTCTATGTTGCGTTTGAGAAGCCAAGTACAAAACTCCAACCTTCTTTCGGAATCTCCTTCCAACAGTCCTTTAAGTGGCATAGGGTGATATGAATGTAATCCCTCTCGATGAATAACACTCCACACTCTCAATGAAGACACTCCTAATCGTCTTGCGACTTGTCTGGTGCTCGTTTCAAGGTTTTGCCTAACAATGGAGATTATTTGTTAGTGGACGTCGGCTGAATCTTGCGCTGTTCTAGATCGTGGTTCGCCTATCTGAAGTTACACTTTCGGTTCCCCGTAACCTCTGAAAAACTCCCAAAAATACCCTTCTGTCGGGTACACGCCGATTGGGGAGTCTCCTTTGGTATTCCCGTACAGCCTCTGACTCGTTTCCATCTGCCACGCCGTAAACTTAAATCATATCCGCGTATTCTTAAAAACTAAATATCGCCATATTTTAATACCTTTATTTAGCTCAAAAACGTCCGTAGTTATCGAATGGTTTTTTAACTGTGATCGATATCCTTTCCGACTGACTCACTTTTATAGAAAAATTTGTATCATGTACTCTACCCTACACAAACACTTCCTACCTTTTCTTGGAAATTTTTTTTATTGTAAATTTTCTAACTACTGTGAAATAAAACAATACAGTTTTACAGTACAGTTATGGCCTTTTAATGAACATAAACATGTCGTATCTCTTCGGAAAGGTAACAAGATGGGCGATTTAATAAAAATAAAAAACAGAGAGGTTAACCACATGAATTTCGGAGAAAATTAGGGAATAATATGAAAAAATAAAAAATTAGAAGTAAATTTTTAAATTACGTAAGTGACTGTATCTAAGTGGTGAGAGGTAGGTAAACATTGTTGGTATTTTTGGTAAGGACATTAGGATAGTGGTTATGTGGTGTAGGTTGTATGTCGCTGACAAAACTAAAAGAATAATATGAACTAGGACCGCCCGGTGGTCGAAATTCGACCATAAAAAAATTGAACTTTATTTAAACAGAAAATAATTGAATTTTTATTCATTAAAAGTTATAAAATTGTAGATACATTAATAAGCATGTTGAACTGTCGACTATATGCAAAACATTAAAAGTTTCTTTTCTTTTTATTAAATTAAAATCAAAATGCATTTGACAATTTTTTCTGGATTGAAAATTCGATTGAATGTTTTTAAGTTATAGCTAAAACACCACGACTATAACGATGATAGTCTTAATGTACGACTAATGTTGCTTCATCAAGATTAATTTTAATATGGACCTCAACCATTATTTCCAAAAGGAATTCGAATACAGAATGTATGGACGGTACTCATACACTTTCCGCTGTTTTCACAGTTATTGCGAGACAACACGATAAATAGGTTCGGTTTGTCCTGCGAATTTGCTTTCCAAACTGCAATACCTTTGTAGAGATTTCCTCTTGCATTCTTTCCA
>QYTT01093113.1:0-11361 GCA_006980735.1 Dasypogon diadema
ACTTAAATTGTTTCTGCAAAATGTTCTAAGTGCCTGTAAAATGTTGTAAGCGCCAATTACATTCCCTTACGTGGTATTTAGCACAATTTTTATGAGATATACGCAACAAGAGTATGCAGACACATGATTGTTCCTGTTATTCGAGTTATTTTACTAGCTGAAGACTTCAAATGTTGTAAGGTTATAAAGTCTTAAGTGCAGTTCTCTTTCCCTTTAAATGTTCTAACCGCCTTTCTAAATTTCTTATTTCCATTCTAAGGGAGACGAAATTAATCAAATATCAAATACACTCAGTGCCATTACTATGCATCCTATTTATTTTCAACTTTAGCAAATTATTCAAGAAAAAAATTATTTTTACCTCTCCTGTAAAATTACAAATATGTCGCTTATAACACTTTGCCTTTCCAGTATCGATATTATATATTAACGTGTTATATCCCATTTCCATAGTTTGTGGATATTGACTAAATATTACCAGCTCTCTTATCGGTCTTGCTACAGATAGAGAAGTCTGCTTGTGCATAGATTGCAGAAATTTTGTTTAAAGCTCTAATTGTTGAATTCTAGCAGCTCTAAGAAAAGATGGCCTCATTAGCGTCATATTTGTGGTGATGTTAGGAATCCATAGTAATAGCCTCCATTGACACATCCTGTTTAGATTTTTTTGTAGCATTTAGATTTCTGTTGTAAAAGGTAGCTGCTTGTTGTAGTTCAATCATTTTATTTCCTAATTTAAATTTACTAATTTACTTTAGTTTACTTTAGTTTATTCTGTAAAACGCTACATTATTAAGATACAATCTTATAAAAAAGTGCAGGTTACAATAAAAAGAAAAAAAAATTAAAAATTAATTAGTAATATGAAAAGTCAGATAACAATATTCTAAAGATTACAAAAAAGAGTATTAACTATAATTCATTTCAAGAAAAGAGTATTAACTATAATTCAGAAAAATTTACAATTACCAAATAAAAGTCAGATCAAAGAAATTTATGTAGAAGCTAAATATTCAAATAGATTGTCAGAAAAATTTCGGTCGGTGCTGCTCCTTCTAAGATGAAGAGGGAGAGAATTCCAAAGTCTAACGGCCTGGACAAAGAAATGGCACTCACTAGAGCGAGACGTAAAACGCGGCAATGTCAAAGAAGAAGTTCTCCCAGATTGCAAGAAAACAAGTTTGTTGTGCAAGTAACTTTGGTTGTTTGTTTTTTTTTTTTAATCTTTTTTTGGAAGTGTGATTCAATTTGAATTGTATGGTCATCACATGTAGTACAGCAGCTCGTTTCTGTAATTGCAATAGAGAAAATTCTCTATTCAATGCCCTCAAACAAATTCACCATCTTCAACTCTACTACAGTCGAACGTTTTATCCGGAACTTCGTCTCTTATTCGGAAACTTTTAAAAACTGGAATGAAATGCTCATTCAGTTTTCTCCGGATAAAACAGAGTTTTATTGTGGATATTAGATTGAGGAATTTTTCGTTTATAATTTCGTTAATAAATATGGAATAAAATTTAAGCTGTACTTAAAAGAACTTTTGATTTTCTGTTAACAGGATTGAGGAGAAATTAAATAGGAATATAATAGAGTTTCATACAGAAACACAGTAATAGAGAATGACGTAAAAGAAGTGAAATAGAGAATTGGAGTGGAAATCTTCTCTATTTGATATCAAAGGAATGAGCTGATGGTGTCGGAACGAGACTAACTGAAACGAACGTTAAAATTTATAACGAAAATTTATCTATATCTATATGTTAATTTGATGGAAAGGCGTATCTCTTATGCTTTTACATAGGAGATATGCCTTTTCGTCAAATTAACGACGATATGATTCGTAAGATATTGGAGTGGAGAGTGGATCTCGCACATTTTTTAAAGACTAGGCTCTTTTACAATATGGAGTTTCATAAATTTATTTAAACTCTAATTCGATTTTTTACCTTTTATCTAATCATGCAAACATTCCATCAATATTTATGATTTATCAGTTTTGTAAGCGTGATTTCTAATAAATTTCGACTAAATTTAAAACTTTTAAGGGCACATTACTTTTATAACTGACATCACACGATAAAACAAATAAAAAACACTATAAGGCAATCTAAAAGCGACTTTTTTATAGAGCGAAACAATGTCTAAATCAATGCACAGTGGACTTAAATTGTTTTTCCCGAATTGATGCGAAGTTAGATCGGTATTCCAAAGTATAGTATATAATTATTGCTGGTTTTATTGGACTTGTAACGTTAACAAATGATAGTTAAATTGATGACAATAAAATCTCAATTTTAGAATTTTTGGGCTTAATCATTTTTCCTCTGTAGTCTCCATACTCAAAATTACAACTCAGGCAGTATTTAATGTGTCTGGGCTGTTTTATTCAATTCTTAAAACTTTTGGAACTCCGAATAGGAATGCGAGGAATTTCTCTATTTATTTTATAAAAATTAGCATTTATGTACCTTAGTTTTTGAAAATACTTTTCGTTAAGTAACTGGAAAAATTCCTCGAATCCAGGTTATGGCAGAAGTTTTTTTTTACAACAAATAAAAATTAAAAATTAATGATCACTATGTCGCGGCTATCATTAAGTTTACAAAATGTTATGAAACCGTTGTGTTAACCCAATATAATAATCGATTTATTAGAATTTACTGAGATCGTTTTTCTATTTAATTTCAGGATTCGAATAGCACTGGCCAACGTCAACAAACCAGTAGCCAGAGTAAATCTGGTACTAAACAAGGTTACTCGCCTTCATATTGGACAGCACAGAATTAAGTCGCATAAAGCGACATTTTACAAAATGAAAATGAGAAAGAATTTTGTACATCAATTTATCGATGTTCTAAGAGGAAACTGGATATTGTTTTTTGAATGTTTACCTTCTATAATAGTTATTATTAATAGTAACACGTCTTTATATAAATGTATTATTAATACAGACAAATGAAATTCAACAATTTTTACATCTCTACTCACGTTTTGCCACCTACTTCCTATTTTGCGATACCCGATAGCAAAGAAACTCCCAAAGCATATTTCCGAATTGTGTACGTACATAATAACATTAATTAATGTAATAGAGAGAGAAATAAGGTTTATGAGAAGAAAAAAATTAATATATAATAAGAGCGAGAAATGAAATGAATTGCATTGATCACTTTAACAAAACAATTTTAATAGCCTTGCCCACCATTATCATCCCTTTATTGTCCGAAAATAATAACATGTATCTATCTCATAAGTGCGTTAAATAATTGTTTTAATTATGTCCTTTTTTATTTTATATTTAACTTATAGCTTAAAACATTACGAGAAAAAAATATATATATACTACGAAGTTTCTACGTGAATTAGTTCTTTAGTTGTCTTAATATAATTAATAATTACGCAGAGAACGCTTTATTTTTAATTTTCTTACCAAAAGTATATATTTTCCTCAAAGTAAACAGTAAATAGAGATAAAATTAACTTTTAAATGGAAATACATTTTTAATTTAAAATATAAAAAAGTGATTATGATAAACCTGTAGTTATTACTTTTGATTCAAATTTTGGTAAAATTTTTGTGTACTTTTTATATTACTGCAGTGTAAAATGGTACAAGGAGCAACCAATCAAGGATTTTATGTTTATAGTTTTTAAAAAGGAAATATTGTTGAAAAATCGAAGTTTTTTTTTTAACTTTTTCAGCTGAATTATCGAGTCGTGTTCGTAGTGGGCCAGTGAGAAAAAACGTAATCAAATTAATGAAGAAAGAAAACCAACTTGTGTTCGAATCAACCTTAAGAAAAAAGAAATATCAGCTGAAAAGGTTAGCTCTTAAAAAAACACATGTTGAGTAAAGTATATGGTGTGCACGTTCTTGATTTGCCTGTTTGTGAATCGAAGTTATCTTTCTATTTACACATATGACATTTTACCAATAGAAATTTGAAAAAATTTAGCAGTTTTTGCAACAAAAATTGATACAGATTGACAAAAACGGTTCATATGGGATTAACTATTATTTTCTTTTGGGTGGCAAATTATTTTGGCAATGCGCTTCTCTAGTTGGAGGGCATTGGAATTAAATTTCATTGTATTGAAATAGTTTTGCTTTTGTATTCTAAAAGCAGGGGTAGGCAGTATAAAAGTAGTACATACAGTAATTTTGATCTCAATTGGATTCGATTAAAAATGTGTTCAGTGCGGCATTACTAGAAAAGTGTACTACATTCCAGTCGATTACAGTAAATGCGACAATGACAACAGGACTTTACACTTTCAGTGCAGGGAAGAAATTATATTTTATTTGCAATGTTCTTCGTGGAAAATTAGTTTATATAAATGTCTGGTACAAAGGAGAGTTATTACCTCAAAATGTCCCAATCACTACGAGATACACCAGTAACTTCGTAGCTACAAAGATATCACTCTCATTTTATTATTCTTATGTATAGCTCGTAAACGTAAAATTGTACGGGACATGAAATACTGATAATGCACCGATTAAATGAACAAAAAACGCGTTGATCTCTCTAAAGATGATTTAGAAAAGTTTGAAGCTAGGTAAGAATCTAGACGTCTTTGATATAACAAAAGTGAAGGTTTTTCCAGCACCAACAATTGCGAATGACATAGCGGGGTTTTGTAGGCAACCTGTGTATCTATTTAATTGCTTTTAAGCTTTCATCGACTAAATTCCAGAACGGAACGTAAACAATTAATCCGATGATATAAGTTTCCTGTAATTTTATGGACAGGGTACCAACGATGCGCCGCCTCAAAAAATCTCCAAAAAATTACAATATGTATTTTTTCATTTTATTTACGCTGTTCAAAGTCAACAGATAATTTGAAGCGTTATCAACAATCCTAGTCAAGGAATTTGGTAATTAAGGTAATTCAAATTTAAGAGTGCTAATACGGTTCAACGCCTTGTTGCAAAAAGTTATTCGATAAATATCTGATAAAAGAATTAGTTTTTTCAAAATAAAAGAAATTATTATTTGAATTTAGTAAATTGCAGCGACATGTAAATGTAAAGAAAAATATCTGTATTGGCTTTGAGCATTGACTAGGAATTTTTAATTAATAAAAATGAAGAGAGCATAAGAGAAAAGTGGTACCATTTTTGAAGAAACAGCACACAAATTGGAAACTTTTGAACTATGCTACGTCAAATACAATTCCTCTACTTTTACTAATATTTTTCATTCAGAATTTATAATTAGCTGACAAGTTCACCTGACCTTCTCCTTAAAAGGAAGAACAGAGAATTGTGAGAATTCTTTCTATTTCTATTTTCGGACAGGAAAACCGTACTATTGTAATCAGGACGTATGTACCTCTACAACTATAGATTGTAACGTAAAGGTTTGTTATACAAAAACCAAACCATTGTATAATAGCAATGTTATATACACACTTAACAATGTCCACTGATAGTTGCATTTTCAGTATTTTTTTTAAAGTTTTTTTCAGGGGCCGAAATAAATCTGCGGCTCCAACATTTAGCTCCGAATGGAGTGCTTCAGTTGAGTGATGTTTTTTCGCTCCGCCTAATAAAGTTCCTTGGTAGAAATATATGATGAAGTAATGTTCCGAAACGGAATTTTAAAAAAATTGTAACTCCGTTGAGGATTTAGCTCGAAAATTCTTACTTTTAACTTTCCCTTAGTAGAACGCAATTATAACTGCGTTTTGGTTGTTATTTAGCTAAAGCTCCATTCCGGATTTTTTAGAAGCGGAACCATTTTTTGGTTTCGGTTCTGGAGCGACGAATCTGAAAATAACGCTCTGGAGTTATATTTCTAGTCTTTTTTAATACAAAAATTTTAACATTCCGATCCGGCTTCTTACAAGCAAACGAAAGTCTACGTCTATTTCGGATCGAATGCACTCGAGTCCATTGAATGAAATCTTCATCTTCTTTATTGATTTTGTGAGGCTCCACTTTCAGATTCGTTCAGATCTGTTTATTGTAATTGGGTATCCTCGCGACATATTGGCTGCTTTCATGGCCTGTTCATAGCACGCAAGTTTGCGCAACATGCAAAAAAAGTAGGTTTTTGGGATTTTAAATTATTGAAATGAAAAACAACATTTTTTTAAGGAACAAAGATGTAGCTTTTCTACACACATGTAACATTTGCAACGTCTGTGTTATGAACAGGCCCTATATCACAAATAAAAGGTGTAGTGCTGTTTATACAAAAATAGTGTGAGGAATATTTGTAAAAATATTTGTAAAAGGCTATAGCCGGATAAGATGATAAAGTTATATAAAACTTATTGAACATTGGCTCTAACCTAGAAACAAATTTTCTGAAGATATTTTTAAACACCCATTCCTCCCTTCCGTACAACGAGCAAACGTGTTTTTTAACTTTTCGGGGAAGTTATTGTATTTGGGTCGAAAATCGAAATTACAAATTTCAGCATAATTTTATGTTTCAAGGTCTGCAGCATCGATTCATACTATTTTGAAGAAGTATGTATGTGTGTATGTGCACGTATGTACGTCGACAGATTTTTTGTTAACGATATCTTACGAACGAATCATGCAATTGACTCCATTCTGACGCTAATCAATGTGTTTTGACTATATCCCATTAAATTCGGTTTAACCGTTTTCTAGTTAAAAAAAAATGAAGAAAAACTGAAAATTATCCACTTTATGGTATTTCAGATTTTAATTATTATATTAACATGCTTAGTTATGGTCGATGCATTTTGATGGCGACCGTATATGTCTCAATCTTTATTGAAATCGGTCCAGTTTCCTTAACTTTATCAAAAAAAAAACTAAGAAATGTCATTAAATGAATAAATTTAATGATTTTATGAAAACCGTTATTTTAGCACTAATTGATATGCCCTGATATATGCTATTTTATATAAAATTTTTCTAACATTTAGCTCAGTGGTTTTTTAGTTTTCCAAAAAAAAAATTTACAATAGTTATTAAATAATTTCTCGAAAATACTTAACGCTATCGACTATGTTCTGATGACAGTTAATGCGTTATCATATAAGTTATTCGAGATTGAATCGCCACAAAACTTGATACGGAAATTCTTTGAAAAGATAAAGAAATGCCCAAAAACCTAATTTTAAAATTTATGCAAAATTATTAATACTTTCGATTCCATGCATCAGCTGGTGCCGGAATCTTGATAATGGAAGAGGTGGTGGACGGCGTGGGCGTGGGAACCGAAAAATTAGAAATCAAACGATTTATTTGTAAAAAAAAAATGAGAAAAAAGAGTAAAATAAAATAAATTTACCAAAATTATTTTTGTGTATTTATTGTATTCTTTATAATAATTATATCGGGAAATTCTTAGTGTGCACCCCTGAGGGCCACATCTTTATAATTCACCTTCGTATACTATCACTTATATACGGCTCGTGTTTACTTTGAAGCAGATGGATCAGTTTAGTTTAAAAAATCAGGATTTAAGTTATTAAAACATAAAAAGCGATTGGCTCATTTACTCGAAATCTGCCCGGATAAGAACCTTTGTCTGGATGAATCGATGGCGTGGTCGACTGATCTTCCGCCAGTACATAAAACGGAAGCGACATAAGTATGGCATCAAGGTGTATATACTAACTCATGTTTACGCTGGTACTGGTACCTTAGATGAGACTGCAGGGAAGGGCCACACGGAGAAAATCGTGAATAAGCTGATGGAGGGAAAACTTGGCGAAGGGCATGTACTATACATGGATAATTTTTATAATAGCTATCATCTAGCCTTAAAGTTGTTGGAACGGGAAACTTACTGCACCGGCACCCTCAACAAGAAACGAAAAGGAAATCCGAGTTCTGTAATTGCCAAGAAACTAAAAAAGGGCGAGAACATATCGCGATAACGTGAAGGGGTTCATGTAGGCAGCTGGGAGAGATAAGAGGGATATAACGTACATTTCGACAGAGTTTGGTGAGGCAATGCAAGAAATTACAACGAAACCCGGCACTAGTGTTTCAAAGCCTATTGCCACACAGAAATATAATGAAAACATGTCCGGTGTAGATCTCCAGGACCAAATGCTATCGTACTACCCATGCGAGCGGAAAATACTGCGCTCATAATTAGCATGACAAACGCACGTGCACTTTATAATATGTTTTCGGATCGGATGTTTGCCCCTGTATGATTTTCGGGAGAAAGTCATAGTCTTATTTGCCAGAGATGCAAATACCCGGACCGGTACAACAGCCACAGAGACAGTGCAGGATCGCAGAGCAGCACAAACTATCAAAAATCGAAAAAACTAAGGAACGCACTTTGAATACAGGAAGAAAAATTAACGCTACTGCAGAAATTGTTACAAGAATACAATTATGGAGTGCAAAGCCTACCCAGAAAGCGGACAAAGTACAAAGTATAAATATTCTTTCGGTCGCTTTAAAAGGCCGGTTTCGACTATGGACATCGACATGGAAATCTATAATAATTTTATTACAAGTAAATGGTAAAAGTGCAGCTTTCGATAATTGTCTTGCGGATTTTGAGAGAGTGCCAGTAACTCAGTTTCTTTTTTTAACACAAAAACGGTTGTAATTTTATAGCTCCGGATTTTTATATTTGCTTGTAAATATTTTTGCCGGATAAAATATTGGGCTTTTGGGGCTTATTTTATTTGTTTCAAATTATTGTCCGCTAGAAATAACCGTTAAAGAGCTCCTTTTTGTAAAAAAACCTACATTTTAAAAAGCTTTACAGGAACCGAAAGAAGACTCCACGAGCAACATTTTGGTATAATTTGTTTAACTGAACGATCACAACTTCTATTAGCTTTTTTAGTTTGAAAATTAGAAACTACCAGTTATTTCCGGTCCCTGCTTTTCTGCAATGTAAAATCCTGTTTTCGGGTTCGTCAGGAATGTATATTCGATCATGTTTCCTCATTAAATTCGCCAATGATCCAAAGCCTTAATCGCAGGGCAGGAACGAACGTCTCCGAACGAGAAAATAATGATATATTCTTTTAAACCTTTTGGTTACTAGTGACAATCGTTACGAATGTTCAGGTCAGAGGTAGATTTTGCATATAAATCGAAGGTAAATGCGGCAAATTATGAATTACTTCTGAACAATTCTTGAATTTGCTTATTATAGAATTTTTTGCTCTTATTTTATAAACCAAAAGCTTGCACCAACTTTTCGTTTCACATTATCACGAAATGGTTGCTATTGAAATTTATTTGGTTGTATTTAAGCTTGAAAAAGTTGTCATATATTTGAAAATTTTGAGGCCTTGTTGTTGAAATAGGTGTGCTTGATTTTGATTTGGTTGGCGTTGAAATTAATTTGGTTGGGCTTGGTTTTGATCTGGTTGTAGCTGTTCTTGAAATGGTTGCATTTGAAGTGTATATCTTTAGATGGTATAAATGCAAAAAATTAAAAATTTCGATATGCTTCATTGTAATTGACTGGATTGGCAAGTTTAGATGTAGTAAGGGATGGAAAAACCGTCTTTTTATACAACTATAAATTAAAAATGGCTGAGTCAATCTATATGATTTTTATAGAGGTTGAACTTAAGTTACTTTTTGCGCTAAATTAATTTCACATTCCTCCAAGAACTTTGCACATAAATAACATGATCCTTTCAGGTATTTCTTATTGTACTAAAATAGTTTTATCTTGAAACTGTTCATTATGAAGGTAAAATAAAACAAATCTTTCTTTTTGAGTGCACTCACGATTAATACTTTGTGTTTGGTAGTTTGAATTTAATTAGAAAAATAGATAGAAGTATTATTCAAAAATTTACAAGTATTATGAAGAGGAAATAAATTTTAAAATAGTTTCGTATTTCAAACAGTAGAACAACAAGAACAATTGTCACTATCTACTGCACACTCAATTTAAAAAATTTAAGTGCATGGAAATTTCACAGTAAGTTATTGGCTCAAGAAATACTTGATTTAGTATTACTCCCAAAGGTAAAAGCAATTCAGCACCGATATATTAAAATAATTTAAAATTTAGTAATTAACGTGGATCGCGTACTCATCCCGTAGCAACTAAAGAATCATTTATTAGTTCGTATTTTCACCAATGGTGATACACAAGGTCCGATAGGTGATACTAAAAGAAAATGATTGAAAGGAAGAAAACAATTTTTGAAAGAATTTAAATCAAAGGTTTGTGACTTTGCGAGTAACTTTGAAGATTAGTCGCCTGTTTTTAATAAACGCTGAAAGAAATATATTTCAAATTTGGTATAGACTTTTAAATTATCATTTTATAAGCGTACATTTTTATATTACAACACAATTTTTAAGGCATATAATTTCGCATGAGTCTAGACTAGCTTTAGGGATAATAATTCAAAATGGTAAATAGATTTTATTAAATTCATATACTTATTCTCAATGTAATTACTGCAAAATATTATTATTATTATATATATACTAGATTTTATCGCGTGCTAAATGGAAATGTAGAATAAAAATAACTATATAATTAAATATTTATAAATGAAAATATAGAATAAACACAAAAACAAAAATAGTCGTTATATTAAAGCAGAAAGTAAATAAATGTATTAAAAATGACGAAAATAAAAAAGAAGATTATATAAAAATATGAAATTCTTAATTTTCTATTACTATAAGTTCAACAAATTGCATACCCACACATATTGTAATTTTTTCTCTGTGACTTGTAAACGATAACTAAATGGTAAAATTTTTATTAGACGAAGAAGAATTGAAAAACATGTTTTTTACTGTTTATAACATCTTAAATAGAAATATAAAGTATTTGAAGAATAAAACTTGAATAACAATGTAAAGTTAACGTTGTGTTTGTCATATTTTGAGAAGGATCTGAGCATAACCCTCACATTTAATTTGGACCTCATAAAATGTTGGTACGAATTCGATTCAGTTTTATCCTTTTCAGAATTTTATTTCGTTTTTCGGTTTACCTTTTTAATTTTAAATGGAATTTGTATTCTATTTTTTGGTTAAAGTTTAATTTTATATTTCTGAAAGAGATACCCACAAAGAATCAGAAGAAAACAGGCTTATCCAGAAATACCGTTCCGGCTCGAAGGACCAACAACGTTTCAGGGTTTAACACTATTCCTACCGAGATGCTTACAACAGATAGAAATAATATAATACGCTGAGTAATGCAATTGAAAGAGAGGTGACCGGTCAAATGACCGGGTTTGGTAGGAATAGTGTTAAGGATCAAAACTATTGTAAAAGGCACTGTTTCACGGCTCTCATAATAAAATAGCTTTATCGTTCAAAAAAGTTCTCTTCACGAAAGAACCCACGCTTTTCGTTTCCAACTCCACTCTTCTTACCACTGCACTAACTGATGGTCATAAAAATCT
>QYTT01093118.1:4696-18925 GCA_006980735.1 Dasypogon diadema
CGTTCAGATTTGTATGCATGAATTGAAGAAATTATATCCAGAATTTTTGTAGAATAAAGTAGCCCGAGGTACATTAACCTACGAATTCAATCTACTACAAAATCTACAGTCGTACAATTAAAAATATGTATAAAGCCACGTGTATTATGTATGTATATAATATTATTATATTATAACATAACAGGATCGCGCCAAACTAAACTGTGAAAAATATTTACACAAAATTTGTTTACATGAATAGGTCCATATTGTAGAACAATTTTCTAATTGTGATAGAAAATACTCTTTATTAAATTATTTTCGAAAAAATTCATTATTTACATAGTTAACTACACATATAAAAATTGCAATCGACTGCAAAAACTGAAATCTTGAACAGATCTATACTATGTCTTCTTTACGTTACAGGCCTGGATAGAAAAATCTTTAAATGTGCAAAAGAAGTACAATTCGTACTTAATTTTACATTGATTCTTATGGAAATATGAAAAATTATTTCATGCAGTTCGCCTTGGCGCCGAAACTATAAAGCCGAAGGTCCATTCACGACGGCAAATGCGGCAGATGCGTTGACATTTGAGTAGAATGTACGGGATTCACATGGAGCAAGGCCCACTCATGACTTGAAGAATTTAACGCGACGCACACAACTTTCTACTTTTTCACCCGGTGACAGCGTTGCCGAATGTTTGACAAATGTATGCCTACATTTTTGTCGCGAATTTTGTCCTTCTTTTTTAAGTACGCGCTGTTCTCTGAATTTCGGGGTTTTCACTTTTTTAATTTGCATGTAAAGAAAATTATGTTTGAATAAAATAATGTTTGAACTTTTATAAATGACCCGTCTGCCGTCGTGAATGGAACATGTCTTGACTTCATAGC
Source organism: Dasypogon diadema (assembly GCA_006980735.1). Lineage (NCBI taxonomy): Eukaryota > Metazoa > Arthropoda > Insecta > Diptera > Asilidae > Dasypogon > Dasypogon diadema. Next base: position 5,579 of record QYTT01093118.1, read on the forward strand.
CGTTGAAGCGATGTCTCTGCCACATTTGCCGCGTCTGCCGTTAAGAATGGTCCTCCGGCTTAAGGCTATGAAAAAGACTATGAAAGCATTATTCGTTCACTTTATGTTTGAAGTTGTTACGTGTGCGCTGTCCAACATAAGACGGAATAAGTTTTCAAGTTTATCACTTGATTTGGTATAAATGTTGCGAAATGAACCAAATCCAAATATATTGCATACTTACCGGCGGCAACGCCAAGTATGATGCATATTAATGCCATTTTTAGGGTTCCGTACCCAAAGGGTCAAAAACGGGACCCTATTACTAAAGCTCCGCTGTCCGTCCGTCCGTCCGTCCGTCTGTCCGTCTGTCACGAGGCTGTATCTCATGAACCGTGATAGTTAGACAGTTTAAATCTTCGCAGATGATGTATTTCTGCTGCCGCTATAACAACAAATACTAAAAAATAGAATAAAATAAGTATTTAAGGGGGCTCCCATACAACAAACGTGATTTTTTTGCTCGATATTGATAACGGAAACAGGTAAACGCTTGTAATATTCACAGAATATTTAGTTATATATTCACTTTAAAAATAAATAATTTAATTAAAATAAAACAAATATTTAAGGGGGGCTCCCATACAACAGACATGATTTTTTTGCCGTTTTTATAGATAATGGTACGGAACCCTTCGTGCGCGAATCCAACTCGCACTTGGCCGGTTTTTCAGTTTCTCCCCATACAAATTAGACATTGTCACGACATGAGAAACAAATGGTTACCTATCTTTTTGGATTTTATAAACCCTTAAGTCAATTTGAATCTATTTTTTGGCCACAGTAATTCATTTTCGTATGGCATAAGTCCAATTTACCTAAGTTACCCAGGAACGCAACCAAAAAGTAATTTAAATTATTTGAATTTGCCGCAGGGGTAAAGCTTTCTCTCATGAAAAGCTCCTTTAAACGAAAAGGACAAAATTGCCAGTATAAAAAAATTGCGGCATGGTCTAAAAAACTTCATATAAAAAAACGTGGTCGGTGGGAACATTGAGCTTTCTTTGTGAGAGTAATCTTCTCCCGATTTCGTAAAATGCGAGCGAAGCTTTCGTTGTGTATTTATATTATTATGATTTTAGTAAAGCTTTCGACAAATTATCACATTCGATTATTATGCTCAAGTTGCGCAAATTAGGGTTTCCTACCTTGCTCTTGAAATGGATTCACTCGTACTTGTCTGAAAGATCCTATCAGGTTCTCTTTCGTGGTTCGCTGTCGATAGTCTCTATGACATCTGGAGTGCCTCAGGGTAGTCACCTAGGCCCTCTGATCTTTGTCCTTTCAATTGATGATATTGTGCATTTGTTGAGACATTCTAAGGTATTAATTTATTCTGACGACATGAAGATTTTTTCCTTCATCAATAATCTCGGTGGCTGTGCTTTCCTTCAGGAAGACTTAAATATATTTTACTTCTGGTGCGCACACAATGACTTGGAACTTAACATTAATAAATGTGAGGTTATGTCATTCTTTAGAAAGCGCAACTATATTGCCTACGACTACACATTTGCTTCATCCAATATTCCTCGCGTCCAATCTGTTAATGACCTCGGAGTGAAACTTGATTCCAAGATAGATTTTATTTCCCACATTAGCTATATCGCTTCTAGAGGTAACTCCATGCTGGGCTGGTCCAAAGAGTTCTCTGATCTTCAAGTCTTCTTAACATTATATAACTTGTTCGTCCGGCCACTACTTGAACACGCTTCGCAGGTATGGAATCCTTCCTACGCTGTCCACTTCGATCGTATTCAGTCCGTTCAGCGCAGGTTCGTTAGGTTTGCGCTTAGAGATCTCCCTTGGAACGACCCTCTGATTCTTCCACCGTATCGTAAACGGCTTAATCTGTCGGTGCTCGGTGTGTGATGTGGAGGAAAGTGCTGAACAACTAATTTTCAACTGTGTTAAATTCGATCAATTGAGAAGCAATTATACGATATTTCGTAAATTTATCGGCTCCTTGGAGCTTTCGAGGAGTGAATCATCTGAGGATTGCAGGGCCCTAGTGGAATTTATTAGGAATGATAAGATAGATATTTAGTAGGGGTTGCTGCAACCTTGTACGCTATTTACTTAATGTTTATGAATACCGTCCCGATATGGGTAACGCTTGGTAATTTTAGGTTAACTTGAGGAATAACTTCAAGTTGGGGTCACTCTCTTTAAATGTAAGATATTTATGTTATTTTAAAAAGAATAGAAGAAAGGGAAAAAGAAGAAAAAAAATATATATATAAAAAGGGCGGGAAAGAGGAAGTAAAAGGGGGGGGGGGGGGGGACAATGAGTGGAAGAAGGTCGGTGGCTGATGAAGGTGTCGTTCGGATGTCTTATGTGTTTTCAGGGGACTGAATTTTGCTTGTGGTGTCGTGACTGTGAACGGAATTCTGAACGTGTGTTGACCTGAAGGAATAAACAATCTGGCTAATGGTGGTGACGCTGGGCCATAATCTTGGAGCATTAGTCTGATTTTTCAAAAGCTACAAATTCAGATTGCTTAGCGACTAGAAAAACAAAAAAAGTATCCGCATTAAAAATATAATTTTTAGCAGTGAATACAGTCATCTCTACAATATTTCTTACTTTTCCATTCATTTTATTTTCAGTTATAAATTAACGGAACTTTCCGAGCTCAAGCCAATTGACAGCTTAGACGCCTTACCCTACCTTTTCTTGTGGGACTGTATACTTCACATTTGTACGAAAGCCCCTGCTGAACTGAGATCCATATACGCAATGTGGATAACAGATAATAAATACGAACATGTAATATCAACAATATAATCATAAAAATAACTAAATTTCATTTAATTACAGATTTTCCTACACTTTCTCTTCAGAGCTATGCCAGTGGAAATATTAAAAAATTACGACTCTAAAGTTATGAGTAATGATATTTTCAAAACGCTGGACTGGACTCAATTAAAAGGTTTGTAAAACAATCTATTCCTCCTCTGCAGCTTGCTCACCATTGCCCTCTGCCTCGGCTTCTTCCTCACCGGCAGGAGGTATTGGTTTCTGTGGCTCTGGTACAAGCCCTTCTTCGCCAATACTTTCTTCTCCAAGTATTTCCCATTCTTCAGGACCAAAGAACTCTCCTTGCCCTTCATATTCTTCCATTTCAACTTCCTCAGAAACTTCAATATAGTCATCGATAGGTAACTGCTTCCTGAATTCTCTTTGTTCACAAGGACATATTCTACTTCCATCAGCGCTTGCAGCTTGCATAAGTGATTCAAATCCAAAGTTTGTTATAAATTTCTCCATCCATATGGCCAGGTTTTTTGCTAAATTTTTGAGAAATTTATCAACTAACTCAGAAGAAGTAAGCATTCCTGGAATAAGAATAAAAAATATTTTAAAGGTACTTTTCCTCAGAAATTTATTCAAAGATAAACCTGTAAAAGTCTTGATTTTACATTCTAATACTTCAGTAAGAATCTTCATTCCCGAACTCATCTCTACTTTGTGTACTTGCATAAGAAAGGGCTTCATAATTCCATAGATGGCATACGTAATTTGACGAACTTGTGCTTTTCTCATTTTTATAATTTGCCTTTTTACTTTAGCACACTCGCGTAATATTCGCGCTCTTCTTATGAGTTTCTTTTTATTCTCTTCACGACGAAGGCTGATTGCTCTTTCTATATCAGTAAATTTTGTATCTTCATTCACAACAAGCCTTGTTAAGTTGTCTACATGCCTTGCAGATAGAAACTTGGCAAAATTTTTAATTGTCATAAGTACCTTTCTCTTTTTCGGGGCTGATAGTCTCTCAATTCTTGTAGTGCAGTTTGGAAGATATCTTTTAATGTAATAGCAATGCGCTTTGTACTTGCGTGGAATAGGCTCTCCTTTTACTTTTGGTTGCGCCAAAAATGCCATATGTTCATCTTGCGACAGTATATCTCTGTCAATTATTATATTCCCTGTGTGTTTACATGCTGGGTAGTCGATATTCTGAGAGTCTTTAAGCTTTGGCGTGTAGCAGCAAAGTTTATAAACAGCTATTTTTGAGAACTGATGCTTTTTCTTCCTAGCTTCGTCGTATAATGGTTTCAGCTGCCCTTTTTTCTTCCTTTTCATATACAATCTTTCATCATACAGTTTAGCTCCACGATCCAATTCCTCTGCTACCGGAGGTATTTTATTTTTCTCAAATACCGAATCAATAGATATCACATCTTCATCATCAAACGTACACGTTTCCATGATGCTTAATTTAAAATCACGTAAATTTCCCAAAAAACAACCAATTTCGTAATTTGACTAAAATTCCAAATATAGTCTCAGAGCTTACTGAAAGGAAATTTTTTCAGGTTACTGAGCTAATTTTAAAAATAAATATATGTAGGCCATTCTACATCGAAAAGTTCGACTTGGTCGTCAGCGTTGGCTGCATGTTAACTGAATTGTACTTTTACATACCGGCTTGGTCGCGGGCTTTCGACTTGGTCATCACTTTCAGCTTTGATAAATTTCAAAGTCGAAGTCGAAAACGTAGATGCTACCAATTCCTGTGCTAGTTTTAACAATCAAAATAATCAGGAGGTTTCGTGAGATAATAATGGAAGAAAATTTAATAGAAAAGTTTAGAGAACATAAATGCCTAAATAAATTACAGCACAGGAGCTATCGCAATAAGTTTTTTAAGGAAAATACAATTATCTGAAATGACGTTTAAATCTTATGGCTTCTGTCACAAAAACAACGCTGAGCTTTTCTATGTAGAAACATGAGCTTTGAATTGAGCTGCAACGCCGACGACGAACAAAAACAAAAAGCAAAAACAACAACGAAAACGTGGTTAGCACAGCTATCAGCGATCAGCCATGCTTCGCATTGCATTTGTAGGAGTTTTAATATTGCATTGTAGGTATAGTAGGAGTTTTAATATTGCATTTTCCGATATGCGTGCCCCTACTGGCTGTAAAGATACTTTTTGCAGTAAATTATGAGTTGTTCAATAGAGTCCTCAGCGTTTTTAATAACAAAATACCAACGTCGGTGGCCGAGCGGACTAAGGCGCACGTCTGCAAATTTCCTCCTCTGTTGGCGTGGGTTCAAATCCTGCTACGGGCGCGACGATATATTTGGGTACCAGTGGCTGAGGAAATTGTATTGACGAGAATTGTACTTGTGAAGCCACCGGAATATTTCACAGTAATTTTATGATAAAAATTTTAGCTCACTTGCAACCTTAGATTATATGACAAAGACAGGATAGGCTCTAATGACAGATGGAATAAGCCGCGTAATGTGTTAGTGTACGTTTTTGTCATAACCATAGTAAACGTTTCACTTTATTAGGGTGACATTTTCAATAACTTAAAATTTGAGTGCGCCCCAACTTTTGGCATAAAGAATAACCGGACCGTCCCTGACCGGTTTTTTCTCACAAAACTGCCCATGTAAACAAACGGTACTTGATCTAAAACTTTTTATATTTTCTACCATTTCCGATGTGTGGTACTAATTTTAATCACTCGTTATATTTAAATACTACCTTATATATTTATTAAAACACCTCAACTTGCCTGAAAACACTGCAATCTTGGTCATAGTTTTTGCATCACACTTCATTTTGGTAAATTATTTATTCAAGACAGATAATTTTACCAAGTCTAAAGTTTATAAATAATTTTCATCGCTTATTACTTTATACACAACATTATTTTAAATGTTTTTGTTTAAACACTGAAAAACTTTAAAATTCTTCCTGAGACCTATATGTTAAAGTTTCAGGAACGTCAGATAAGCTTAGAAATGTCAGATAAGCATAATAGGAGCGGCTTACTTCTTGAGTCACACGTACAGTGTATATGAAAGTTGTGGCCTATCCTGTCTTTGTTATATAATCTAAGCTTGCAACACTTGTCGAAGTTAATTTCTCAATCTTCCCGTCCCTAATTTCTTCCTAAGTTGTGCTATGTGCATCATAAGGTTGTCTCTTGAGCTTAGGCAATATCTTTAAAAAAATTAGTCGACTCCGAGAAGTTAGTTCTTAAGAGCAGTTATCTTCCTCATCACAGTACACATAAGGCCACCTAAATAGATTACTTATAATTAGTAGAATACACTTTTCCTGCAGTTTTGATTATAAGGTTTTGCAGATTAGCCCGATTTAAATGGCATCTCTCTATTCTTTATATGCACAGGAAGTTGTGATATCCAGTTTTCAACACAATAAAATTGGCTTAGCAGTGGGTAATGACATTAACTTCCAGGAAATTACCGGAATGGAACTATATAACGAAATCCTGGAGCGTTCCGATCTGGCGGTAAGGCTAGATCTTTTCTTGTTTTCAGAGGAACAACAAATGAAATAGCTTTTACCCAAAACAAACAAAATACAACAAAATTATTTTTGTTGCAAAATAAAATTCGTACTTGTATTTCGAAGCAAGATTGTAAAGGGCAAGATTGTTGGATGTCCCAGTGATTGTTCATAGTATGACAGTTTAGGACAAGGCCATGCCAACGAGATCTGGTGTGTTGTGGAAGCAGGTCCTGTGTGAGTGAGACTCAAGCCAACCACATGCTCTAGACTGAAGGTCCCGGCCTCCTCTGCTTATACTTCAGAGGCCGAGATCATCTCCTACAATGAGGAGATGGTACGCGTACCATTTCCTAGTGGAACAAAGTCGTGCAGTAATACCTCTACGGTGTTGTCGCTGGACGACACAAGGGGTTATTGCTGAGAGACTGAGATCTCTCCTGTAGCAACTTCACTATAAGAAAAGTGGGTCCAGGATCTAACCGTCCTCAAGCAGGAGCTTGGGGGCTCATGACAAATTTTGGCCCAACTTCGAAGTCTGAAGAGGGCGGCGAAGAAGCAGCAGGAATATAATGAAGCTGCTAAATTCGGCAACGCCACCTGCACAAAAAGAATGTGGGGTTGCTCCAGAAGTACAACGGTGCAAACGTCGCATTGCTTCAGAAGACCAACTTCACGCAGGAAATTTGCATGCAATTAGAATGAAACACACATCTATAAAAATTCGTCTTACTTGTGCCTCGTAGAGGTTCGGGTGTGGCGTTCATTGTATCAAACAGTTGAAGATGGACATCCCAGTGTCTGTGGTTAAGCGCGGCTGGAGCCGCCCGCTTCGCGAAGCGCGTTTTAGCATTCTGCGGGAAGCCATTATCATCGCATCTTGTCATACTGCGACTATCTTCACGTTAAAGCTAAGTCATGTGGCATTACATTTTATTATGTGTCAATTTGCCAAAGTGTAAACAAGGTAATTTTTTGGAGCTAGAAACATGTCAGCATACGTGCATTTGCGAGAAGCTTTACATTTGTTTTTTAATTGGCGAAAAACTGCTGCTGAAAGTCATCGATTGCTATCAAAAAGTTACGGTGAATATACATACTCCATCGATTAAAACTTGCGAATTTTTGTTTCGACGCTTTAAAAGTGGCGGTTTTGACACGAAAGACAAGGAATGCCCTGGCCACGCAAAAAAGTTCGAAGATGAAGATTTGGAGACTCTACTCAGAGAAGACTCGTGTCAAACGCAAGAAGTGCTCGCAGAATCATTGGGCGTAACACAAGCAGCAATTTCCAACTATTTCATCCAAAAGCAAGGAAACTGGGTACCAAATGAAGTGAAGCCGAGAGATGTCGAAAGAGGATTGTGCATGTCTGAAATGCTGCTTGAGCACCATAAAAAGAAGTCGTTTTTGCACGGAATTGTTACTGGCGTATTTGGTGGGATCAAAAGGGTTTCATTCATTATGAGCTGCTAAAACCTAGTGAAACTATTACGGGAGAGCTCTACAGACAACACTGATTCATTTGAAGAGGGCATTGAACGAAAAAAGGCCGGAATATGCGACCAGACATGAGGCCGTAATTTTTCATCATGACAACGCTAAGTCTCATATTGCTACACGGGTTAAAAACTATTTGGAAAATAGTGGATGGGAAGTTTTGCCTCACCCGCCATATTCACCAGACCTTGCCCCTTCGGACTACCACTTCTTTCGGTCGATGCGCTTCTCTTCAGTTGAAGATATCAAAAATTGGCTTGATTCGTTCTTAGGACCGAAACGAGGACCATTTATGACCTCCTTCCTCACGTCCACTGTGGTCTGGGGTAGCACCAAAACAAGAACATCTTTTATAGTTTAGAGATATTGCGGAAGATTACAGGATGCAGTAGTGACCTGCATTCTGCATCTGAGAAAGTAAAAAATTTCCAACTGTTTAACAAAACTTGAAGGTACAAAGGCCAGGTGCCTTTGAACAAGGGTAGTGATGCTCATATCTTATTCCTAGCAAGGAACACTTTCTAAATAAATTATTTATTTTTTAAATTCTGGCATATTTTGTCTGTGAATAATTCCTTCAATTATAAGTGAATTATGCTGTACTACTGCAACTTAAACTACTTCAACTCCAAATTCTGTTTTCATCAATTTATTTTCCAATTTCGTAATTCAAATACGCTCTTAAAACTAATTTTCGGAATTTGGAAATAATAAAAAGAGTTCCTTTTTCAGAAAATAACATAGCCGTGGAACGATACGCTTGCCAATTTTACACAAAAATCTTAAGACATTTGCCCGCCGTTGTACGAAAATGGTGGAATGCAACAAACGCAAGGCAAAAGACATTCGTGGACAAACTAACCACAAATTTCGTTTCAAGTCTGATATGTCAAGAAGAACTCCGCGCAATTGTGTGTAAAAAAGAAAAACATGAAAATATGCAGGTATTCAACTAGAAAACCTGAAAATAAAATTAAGCCAACTCAATTCAAACACCATTTCCAGGTCACCGTTCACACATCAACGAGGGAGGTCGTTGCCGTATACTCTATAGATGAAGCTAGAATGGAGCTAGTTATTACCTTAGCGCCAAATCACCCATTAGGGGCAGTAAAAGTCGAGAGTGGTAAACAAATTGGAGGCCGTGCCCAATCAAGGAATGTTGGTATGCAGTTGACGATTTTTCTAACCCATCAGGTAAATCGTTTTTAAGTGTTCGAATCAATTTTTATTTTTATTTTATAATAGAATGGATCAATTTTTGATGGACTTTCATTATGGAAAAAGAATTTAGATAAGAAATTCGAGGGTGTAGAGGAGTGCTATGTTTGTTATACAGTAATTCACCAGGATACCTGTCAACTGCCAAAACTATCTTGCAAAACCTGTAAAAAGAAATTTCATGGTCCTTGCTTGGTAAATTATGTCGGAAATTTTTTAATTAATCACATTTTTAATTTGTAATTTTCTACAGTACAAATGGTTCACTACAAGCAGCAAGTCCACCTGTCCGATCTGCAGAAACGTCTTTTGATACAAATTCTTCAATAACTGAATGTTGTAATTATTAAATACCTTCCAAATAAAATTCTAGTTGAAATATTTCTTAAGACAAAATAATTTCTTTGAAAAATAGGGTTGGTGAATGTTTGAAAAATCTCCATCATATTAAGAAATTTAAATGTTTTTTAGAATTACAAGAATATAACAGTTTAGTTGTCACTTGATTATGATTTCCTCAAAAGATCCAAACCTATCGCGAAAAGAAATATAGGCCGTAGTTACATTACAGCAGTCCAGGCCAGATCAGACCAGATATATGGCAAATTTTTCTCCAGACAGATGAAAAAAGTTCGTAGTTCAAGTCCAGAGTACTTCATATAGACACAATGACTTTGTTGATTACGTAAATAACGACGTTAACGTACGATTAAATTTTCTCTGATTTAAACACTCAAAACTTTATCGCGAACACTATTCACAATATCTGAAGAAAGCGATAGACAATAACAAACAATTTTGTTGCTGTCTGGTCTGCTCTGGTCTGGAATAGTGAAATGTGTGTTTATTTTTTCGGTGTTATCTTATCTTTCGGTTAACCAAAACCCGAAAAAAATCATTTCACAAAGTTTTTGTTCTGAACGAAACCAAAACCAAAAAGCCAAAATTGGTTTTGCTCCCGGAACAAATTTTTTTTTGTTCTTTCTCTTTCGTTCCAGTTGGGACAAAGTATGATTAATGACTACGATTATAATCTGTATCAGAAAAGTAATCGTTTTAGTTGAATAATGATTGATCAAATGTAATCGTAATCAATATTACATAATGAGATTTTTAGACTGCTTGAAAGAAAATTACTATTTAAAGTGAATCACTTATGCCCGGTTTTTCAGTTAAAGTTTAAACTTCGTTTAACGCTATCTATAGTTTAAACTGACGGGTAAAATAAAATGGTGTTTTTCAGTATTGGTTGAAACCCAACCAACAGTTTAAACGGAGTTTAACTTAAACGGCCGCATTTGTTGGTTTAAACTGAGATTTTCTATGCAATCAATCGTTGTTCGAGAGATTTTGTGGTGCAAATTGTATTATATTAAATTAACGAAATGAATTCGGGTTTTGAAAATTTAAATGATGAGGAATATGTCTCTATTATTATTTATTCAACTCGAACAAGAGTGAATCGTTTGAGATCAAGTCATTTCAACGCATGGATTTTTATATTAGATTTCGATTGAGTAAACAGACTGCTCAAATGGTTCTAAATCTAATAGCACTTAGAATTGAAAATAAAACAAATTGGTGAGTAAAAAATTGAATATTCATTAAGGGAAAATTAGTAGTGACAAAGCTTGTAAAAGAGCTAGCTGAGCTCATTTCAGCTCAGAAATTTGAGGTAGCTCAGCTGACATTTGAGCTAGTTCAGTGCAATGCGCTTCCTTGAATTCGAGCTAACTCAATCTTCTAAGGTATAATGAGCTGAACTAGCTGTTACAAATATCTTCTGTTGACAGAATATTTTCTTTCTCCTATCTAGCTCTAAGCTCCTATATGAATGCTAGGAAAATATTATGGAAGGAAGTAGATGGGTTAATTATAACATAATTGCTTCCAATTCCAATGCAGAATGTGCGACTGAGCAGCTTATAACTGATTCCAGTACTACACATTTTACGTCTAATAATTTTTATTTCTTTTGTGGCAAGTCTGCGAAAGAGAGGGCGAGAGACTGCTAACAAATGCAATTCTAGGGCAAAAGGACTGATATCTCGAGAACTAGATGGGATATCGGTATGTGTTTAGCCTAAAATGAAAGCGAGATGCATTTCCTAGGCGGAAATGCGGTCTATGCTACAAAGCGTCAATGTTTTATGCGAGCTTATCAGGCACCTTCTTACCTTTCAATCGCGTGTGCTCTTGAATACCCCCTCGCCTTGCAATTTTTTGCCAAGAAAACCACATCCTTTCTTTCAATTATTTCCTTTTAAAATCACTTCACTTGAAAATAAACTGGACAGGTCAGCGGGTAGAAATTTTAAATACAATTTGACATTTACAGTAGTCCACAAAGCAGACAAGGAATGTTGAACGTTCGTTTAGTTAAACGCTCGCTTAACTATCCTTGCAAAACACCAAGGGTTTAAGTACTTAGTTTAAAGTTGCTTATAAGTTTAACTAAACTAACGTTTAACTTTAAACTGTAACTGAAAACCGGGCATTAGAGGGGTGATTTTTCCCAGTCATTTTTAGGATGCAAAAACGAATAGGAAACGCTAGATTTCCATGTCAGGAGTTCGGACACAGACATTTTAACTTCCAGGACCAAAAAGGACAAAACACGAATCATTTATAAAACGAAAGTTTTCTAAGTCAACAATTTCAAAATATGACTATTTTTCGCCGCCAGGACGAAGAAGGCCATTTTCAGGACCAAAAAGGACGAAAAAGGTCCTATTCAGAAAATACAAGTTTTCTAAGCGCGAAAATCGAAAATGCAGCCATTTTTCACCTCCAGAACGAAAAAGGTCCTTTTCGGGACGAAAAAAGACGAACTTTTCGACCTCTTTTTTGAATACTTTCGAACTCCTGACCCTTAAAACTTCCGCTTTCTGAATAGTAGCATTTTCGTCCTTTTTAATCCTAAAAAAAACCTTCCCCGTTCTGATTTTGTAACTATGAAGCAGGTAATATAATAACGTTTATGGATAGTCTTATAAAATGATACTATAATGCACAGGAGCGTCATATTCATCTGGACATATCTTTTTTACACAAAATACCAAAAAGAACAAAAACAAATTTCTAGTGGGGATTTCGGTTTTGAACAAAATTTATTCCGAGAACGAATTTTTTTGTTCTCAAAGAAACGGTCTCTGTAGAAGCAAAAGAAGTGTGTGATTCCTGAAAAATTTAGCGAGAAGATGGAAAAACGCAGTTGTTTGTCCCTGTGTGAAAAAAGTGGAACTTATTGATGAAGCCATTAAAGGTTTAAGTGTATCTGCTTTGCCAAAAAATACGGATTAGAAAAGTAACAGTATGTTTCATTTAAACAAAGGAAAAGGAATAACGAAGAATGATTACTTTAGCTTTGAAAATCATGTAGCGCTATCGCGCTTATGTAAAACGGCCTTAAAGCCAAGTAAAAAGAAAATGTTAAAAAGCAGAATTACTAACTACAGACGGGTTTTAATCCTTAGATTACCTTTTTTATTTCCTTTTAATTGTTTTTTAGTGTGTACAGTTTGTGAGTTCTATGACCACCATAATTCGCACGCCTGTCCATAGCGCCAAAAAGGTAGTCTCAAGACTCAACGATTTTAGGGTATTCCGAGTGCTTTTTCTTATATTGTCCGTTTCATTTTTTTTCTACTTCCCCAGTTTGAATCCCTTTGAGACCTTATAATTTCCCTCATGTAAAACTTTTCGCTCGTCCAATTTTCCTGTCTAACTCCCTGGGCCATAAGAGTCCGGTAGTGACCTCTTACCTTAGAGCGTGGGTCAAGTCACGTATTGGATTGCACTGGTCTTAGGATAAAAAAACACTCGGGCGAACTTCTTCCAATGCCTCCTGTCGCGGGAGCGTGACAAAAAACAGAACAACTAGAATCTTTAAAAAAAATTTTTCGAAACCATTATAAAGAACCTAAACATACAGTTTATAGAAAAGGATGCACCCGTAAGACCAGATCTATTTTTGCAGCATTTTTTAGAAAAATTTTGTAACGAAATTCAAATGTAACGGCCAAATCAACAAGGTTAAGCAGCATTAAGATGGAGGACGAATTGTGCTGGCAGTATTCTCAAGGTGGGCGGTGAAAAATACTAAGAGGACCCCTGCTGCAGGAATTTAGGTGATTTTTAAAAATTACAAGAAAACTAGCACGGTGAGTTCTTCACTTCGTAAAGAGAAAGTATCGCGATTATAATGAACTTAATTTTTTCATCGAAATAAATGGGTATACATAAGAAAAATGAGTAGGTTAAACTAATTTCACCATGATATTTGTAAAGCATCATGGTGACTAAA
>QYTT01093127.1:3420-14001 GCA_006980735.1 Dasypogon diadema
AATCTAGTTCAAAGTGTTATTAGATGGTTATTAGTTGTAATAAGAAATAATGAAAATATATCTTAATAAAAATGTAAAAAATATTAGAATTTGTGTCTAAAATTAATCACAGTCGGTTCATTACAAAAGACAGAAAGAAGAATTACATCCGTCAACTAACAGCGCTGTTCACTTTCGAGAAAGACTTGTTTATTTCAACATTGATTTTTACTTCTGTGTGTGACATCACAATTTTATTCTACGAGTCTGTGTCAAAAGTATAAAAGTAAATTTACTGAACTTTCTTTATAGGTAGAACATCAGGAAGGTTATTCTCTATTGCAATATTATGAGATACAATTTTGTAAGGAACTTTCTAGAACCGTTAACATGTAAGATATTGGTAAAGTTTTTTATTTATCTAATATTAGTACTAATTTGATACCTAAAGGCTTGAATGAAACAAAATTGCAGACGAAATACTGCGAGAAATAAAGCTTTGTAAATGCAGTTTCAAGTCGAAAATTCACAATATTGTAATAGAGAGTAACCCCCCCCCCTCTGTTTACCTACATATAACCACTATTATTAATCATTTTTCAACAATTTCATCAAATCACGAACAATATTATGCAGTAATGTAGGAAGGAAGAAAGTTAAGAAGAAAAACAAAAAAGAAGAAAAATTTTTTAAAATTCGTAGATATAATTAAAAATTCTTCACAAATTAATTAACTTCCATATTAAATCTACTGCTCTCATCGTTAGTTCTCATTTCTTTTGGAAATCAATTAAATTATTTTAATGTATCCGTAAGGCGTCCTGGATCTGGGTTCTCAATGTTGGTAAGCTGAAATTCTCTTCGTTTTTCAAGGTGTATGGTTGCAAATCGTTTTACGGTCTCCTTCACACAGGACCCCTTCCTGTCGTAATTTTGAAAACAAAGGGCAGAACAAGGACATTCATGTGAAGCTTCTGTCTAATATTTAGTCACTTAACCCTAGATGACACAACGGGGTCAAAAAGTGTCAACATTTGCTGGTGCAAATTGGCTTTCACAAGGGTAGGATACAGACTTGTTGGCATTATTTTGGTTTTTCGTTCAGATTACATTTTTATACGCAATCCACTAATTGTCACCAGTAATCAGGCGATTCGAGAACGGTTCATATTGCTGTCGGGCAAGCAATGAAGAAACAAACAAAGTTCGATCTGGGAGATTTCTTCGCATAATTTACAGAGAATCTATCAATATTAGTTATAGACAAAAATCGTTCAAGTGGCTTTCTATTGTCTATAGTTAACACCTAACCTCTCTCCGATCTCCCTAGTGGTAAATAACGGATCTCCTCAGGTCTTCCGGAGCGATAGTCATTTTTAAAGCTCATGTCACCTGATCTGAATTTCAAGCCAAACCATCTTTGGACCGTACATTCTTAAAACTTTAGATGCTTCAAAAACAGGGCATATATTTTTATGAGCTTTCGCCACCTCAGAAGGCTCGAAGTCTCCTTGTAGGTACATGGACTTTTAATTTACAAAATTTACTTTCGCTTGATTTATAGAGATTATAGGAGCTTCTATAAGATAGCTGTAAGATAGTAGTTCACATCGATCGCGTTTTTCTGGAATATGTTTTTTCAGCTGCTCTAACAATCCCCGGTCTACAAAAATAATCTGATTCGCTCCAAATTTTCCACATTTGTAGTAGGTACACAGCCTAACATAGGGATTATCTGGACTGATTTTAGATATCTCGTTTATTTGATTTTTTATACATGAAAATAGAAAGAAAATTCTACGAAGATTTGGATTTTTCTTTTCCAAAATGGTATAAAATCCCGAAAAAACCAAATTTTCAAAATTTTTCGGCTAATGAATAAAACTTGATTTAAAATGAAAATTGGAGCATGCCACGGTATACAGAACACCAGGTATAGTAAAGAGAAAAATGATATTTGGCCTCTGCAGAAAAGTTGTATGGAGATTTTAAGTCTTCAAGTCCTCATGTAAGCGCAGTAAATGACGTCACGTAAGCAAATTCGGCTCACCATAAATTGTGTTCTCTATACCGTGGGAACCTGCAACATGTCAACCGAGTGCTTCTATATTTTTGACACTGCTGTATGCGAGGTCACATTTCTCCACCAATCATAACAAAATGATCTAAAGAAATTCCAAACATAGTTCAAGAATAGATCTTTTTTTTTAAGATTTTAACTGCGCTGGGACAATTCAGACGAAATGCATTGGAAGATCTAATGAACATTATTTAACTTTAATGCAGTGCATGGATTTTGAACGAGTGTGTTTCAAGATTGTACCGGTTGTTTTTGCAGTTGCTTTGTTTCTATAAGGATTAAAGGTGGAATTACAGTGAACGCATCGCATGCTTCGCATCCAGTGCGGCGCTTTGACAAGTTCATTGAATACGTGCCTTGTAATGGCCCCTGTTACAGTGAACGAAGCGAACGATGAATGCGATGCTCAGATTGGTCTATGTTCTACTTTTGCTTCGCATCGGAAGCGGCAACTGACAGATTGCCTTGTTAAATTCGAAATAAGTTTAGCGATTTAAATACCAAAACTAAAAATGAAATATTTTTAGGAAAAATATGTTATCCAAGTAAAGAAGCATTGGTGTTTATACAATAAATTAGATTTTGAGCCGTAAATATCGAGTCGATGCGTCGCATTCACTGTAACAGCATAATCTGCGATGCCTACAATGCTTTGGTTGTCAAAAGCATGCGCTGCAATGCAATGCTTTCACTGTAATTCCACCTTAAGTTTTCCGTTCTATTAAGATTAACCCCCTTAATTTGTTCATTTTTGTGTTTGTAATGAAAATCAAACTTGGTTTTTAACGGAAATGTAATTTAATTAGATCTTGGACCTTGGAGCTTTGATACTACAGACATGAGTGCAGATTTGTTGTAGCTATTATCAAGAAATCAGGTTTACGTTCAGGGAAGAAATAATTCCGTCAATCTAAATGCAGGAAGACTTTAGGAAACAATCAGAAAACTGATTTCCTTGGCGCTAATAAATCTAGAAATATAAATAATAAAAAATGAAGCACGTGAAAGTATTCAAAAAGTAAAAATGGAACTTTTATACAAAAAACTAAATATATTCCCTCCATAATGAATTGTTTCGGGTTTTTAAAGTTGTCATTACTACATTACATAGATTTCTTATATTCATTTGTGTTTTCATTATACAATTGTTAAAAGCTTTTCTTTTCCATTACTATTACTTTATAAAGCATTAAAATTTCGTTTTATGTTGCTTCTCAAGTTATCTGAACGTTATTTATGTTGTATTTGTCCTTCTTTTAGTATAGCAACGCTAATTTCTTGGTGAGTTGCAGAACTTGGAAAGTTGAGGCATTTGTTTTTTACTATCGTTATTCTGCTTCCATCCTATATTCCATTAAAATTTCATGTTACATGAAATGTCTCTTTATCTTCCTCAATGTATGGAGGAACATATATCTTTATACTGGAATTAGCATAATTATGAAGAAGAAGTTATGGAAAATGAAAATATCCTACTGTAATATTGAAAAATAGTAAAATAAAATATGTTCGACCAAAGATGCCATTATTACTTATAATTACGGCTAAACTTCTGAAGGATATGATCATGCGCCTTCTTCGTATGTAGAGTGAAAGAATTTTGTCTTTGTAGACATCTCTGTCTTAATGAATCTTAATGAAATAGAGCACTATCTTTTTCGTTCCGTTTTTTTCAGAATATGTCTTGAGTAAGGCAACAGTAAAAGTTTCTTATAAATAGTCAACTTGTTGAGTTGTCAGGGAAAGTTAAAACGTCTGTTTTTGCATTATAATGTACGTAATTACCGTGATGGCATCAACAGTACGAGCACCAAATAGAAGATACATGGTCTAAATGTAAAAAACACTGGAAATAATGCTCTTTTAAACTATACGTAGATTATTTTTCCATATCTTAAACAGAAAACACTTTTATTTGTAGATTTCTGGTACTATTATATAGCAATTCCTAGTTAATATTCAGATTTTAGTTAATAACACAAGAGTTTACTTACAGTTTTGAAACAACAAGCCTCAATCTCACAGGCGCAACATCTTAACCAGCAGTCACCATCAACTATGTCTCAAATGATGTCTGGGCAACATTCTCAGCAGTTGGCCTACTCGCAGAGTCACAGTATGAATCCACAAAATCTTAATCAGCAAAGTATGAATCAACAAGGTCTCAGTCAACAAAGTATGAATCAACAATCACTATGGAACAGTGGGCCTAACAGCAGCAGTACACCCAACAATTTGGCATCACAAATTGAGGCTATTAATATGCAACAAAATACCCTGCGTGACCAGATTCGTCAGTCTGAGCAAAATTTGTCGGCACAACACGGGGTAATTTTATTTTTCATTTTGGATTTTTCTGTGTTAGGTTTATACCTATCATATTTTTTCGTTGTGATTACAAATCATCAAAGTCTGTTATAAATCCGTTTTGCGTCTGTACAGTGGCGGTTGTGTGAAATTGTGAAGAGCGTTGTAAATCAGAGATCTTTTATTCACCTTCATTGGAAAAAGGGACAATTTTTACTGAAATTGAAATAATTTACGGATCGGTACTTACTTACAATTTGCAAAACCTGATATTGATGTTTTTTATGTTGTAACTCAAACTTAGTTTCTATCTACGAATGATGAATATTTCTTTATTTCTTCTACCAGTTAGATGTAACAAAAATACACTCAAGGCTTTTTGAAAATACATTTATTACTTTATCCCTATCATTTTTATTGATTTAATGAAAATTTCTTTAACACGCATAGAACTAACTTCGAATAGTAGTAACCATTAGTTGTTTTATTAAACCTTTCGCTACGAGGAACGACTATAGTCGCTCTTAATATCTAAAAAAAAGTGGCACCAGATGCCACTTACATACGACCAGCGACTATCGTTGTTCCCTTTTCTTCTCATACTAGGACTTACGCTGGAGTTGTTTTCAATGTTCATACGTCTTATTACGCAATCTGTTTCTCTGATCGAAACAAAGACAACCCAATACTATAAAAGGAGTAAATGTTTTCCGAATCAGTCTCATTCCAACACTTGGTCGAATGCTCGTAATGTGTGCACCTTTGGCGCAGAGTTTCGTTCAAAGGGAACGTCTCAGCGGAAAAGACGCTTCTCGCAAAAGAGTTAAACATATGCTTAGAGAATTTCTTAATTCTCATAAAGATATTAGTCGTGGTTCCAGTCATACTGATGTCCGCGTTTTAGCAACTTTTGTGAGATAGGAGAATTTAGTAAGAACTCAAAAACAGCATTAACACCTAAAAGCACTTGGCTATCTAACAGACTGGCAGCATTTCTTTCTCTATTAAAGAAAATTTCTTTTATTGCACCCTACACAGTTCAGCTATCTTCGCATCTAGAAATTTTATTAGATCAAGTTTTGTCCAAAAATAGCACAGAAAAATGTGGCGACGTTGTGTAGATAAAAATGAATAATATTCGTTTTAAGTACCTATCTGTAAAAATATTTATAGCTTTATTTAAAATAAACTAAATAAATAAAATAAACTAAAATAAATAAAATAATAAAGTAAATAGTAAAACTCAGAAATTCAATATAAGAAAATATTTGGCCGCCACTGCATAGACGAATTCATCGTTGGTGTAAGAAAACCTCTTGGAGTTGCTCTAAATTCGCTATTTGATATGTGGTTTTTAAATGAACGGAAATGCGCTTTGTACTGTATAGTGCTCACAGTTCCTATATTTTGGAATATTAATATTTGGAATTATTTCGTGCGCTAATTCCAATCTTTGATTATGAAGGCAACAATACTCATCCATAATTGTAAATCTGACATTGGCACTAAAAATTGGACTTCATTTAAAAGCATAAAATTCGATTCAGAACCTCTTGATTACAGAATAAATAATTATTTTGTACATGACGGTTCTGGGTCGTATTGGGGTTCTCCCTTTCTTATATTTATAATAATTAAATTCATCAACAGATGCAAGTGCAGGTATGATCTCCTAGAGGCCTATAGAGAAATCGCCCCTGATAATTCTGCCATATTTCCCAGATTTTTATGGATGGAAAAAGAGAACTTATAATATTTTTCCAGTTTGAAATTTCGTATGTACCAACGGGTTAACGTAAGCATGAAGCATGGAAGCGGGATCTAAATTACTTTAGATTATAGTCACAAGATTCAACAGCCAATCTTTATTTAAGGTCACTAAACATTAAGGGGTACAAGAAGTGAATCCCTGTACGATGGATGTTTTCATTTGTTTCAACTTGATTTTCCTTGTAAACATTTTTCAACATATCTGGAAACCACATTTTGCGTGTTCGCAATTTCAATTTAATGGAAAATTGAAAATATGACAATATGTTTAACAAATTATGAAGTTTCGGGTTTTTTCTCATAATTGAAAACTTTAATTTTTTGAAAGAACGCCGTTACAAAATTCCACTTGATGTGTTCCTTATGTCAAAGATTTTACTACAAAATTTTAATTTTTTGAAAGAATGCCGTAACCAAGGGTAATTTATAACAAGAATGCATAGTTTTCTTTATATGAATGAGTGCAGATGTTAACTCTTTTGCTACCCGTAAGCCGATATGTCGACTTTTTTTAAGAGGCTTTTCAGGGCGTCCTCAGCGTATACGTAATTGAAAAAAGGAAAAAAAAATATTTTACAAAAACAATTCTTGAGTTGGAAAATAAAAATCCACATATATTAAAAATTATACATTACATATTACGTATTTTATTCATAATAAACGCAATGGGTCGTATGCGAAAGCCTTCGTCGATCTCTGATCTAAATTTTCGTTGGGTTTTACATGCAAAATCAATCCTATACGATTTATTTCTTCTGTATTTATTTCGCATTTAAGGGGTCTCTCCTACGAAAAATGATGATTTTTCACGAAATTGTCGAAATTTTTTTTACATAAAAATATTCTTTGAATTCCTTCTTCCTAAAGTAGTATAAAGCAAAGTGTTAAAAACTTAATTATTTTATGTTTTTCGCAAGAAAGTGCCAATTGATAAGATTAGCCGACGAATTACAGAAATCCTTTTCATCGCTTTTCACGCAAAGTTTCCAATAAAATTGTTATAGATTTGTTTTCATATGTTGTAGTAGTACCTATGTTTTACATAAATTTCCATTGCTAATGCTTAATAATATTAAATATATGGTAAAAAAACTGAAAATCGAAATAAAATTAAACAAGTGTTTTTTAAATATTAATATTCAAAAAGCCATAATGGTCATTCTAAATATACAATTTTAGTACTATCATAATAATATAAATAAATTTTAAAAGTTTCGCTCGCATTTTACGAAAATTCTCTCGATTGATCTCATAAACCCAGATACAAAAAAAACCCTGTGTTCCCACAGACTACGTTTTTTTATATGAAAATTTTTAAACCATGCCGCAATTGTATACTGGCAATTTTGCCCTTTTTCATTCAAAGGAGTTTTTCGTGAGAGAAAACTATATCTCTGCGGCAATATACATAGTAAAAACAATCCAGTTCAAACACCTGGGGTTGCGTTCCCGGGTAACTCAGTTAAGTTGGGCTGATGCGGAAATTAATTGCTGCGGGCTCAAAATAGATCCGAATTGACTTTTAAGGCTTTATGTATCATACTTGATGTTGCCGCTGATAATTGCGCAATACATGGATTTGATTCCTTTGCAATTACTATGTGTGTAGTTAACTATGTAAATAATGAATTTTTTCGAAAATAATTTAACAAAGAATATTTTTTTACATAGTTTTTCTTATCACGATTAGAAA
Organism: Dasypogon diadema; assembly: GCA_006980735.1. Taxonomy (NCBI): domain Eukaryota; kingdom Metazoa; phylum Arthropoda; class Insecta; order Diptera; family Asilidae; genus Dasypogon; species Dasypogon diadema. Next base: position 11,250 of record QYTT01093127.1, read on the forward strand.
AATTGTTCTACAGAATAGACCTGTGCAAAAGTGCATTTTCTGAAGTCACCTGCAATTTCTAGGTATTTTTTGAAAATACATAACTTTTTAATATAAGAACATATTAAAAAAACCGTCTTACAGAATTAAAAAAAGGCTTGGAAATAATTTAGATCAAAAATTTATAAAGCTTTATCCCAAATTTGTTTTGAAAATGACCCTTTTTTCGTTCAATTTTTCAAAAAATAGGTTTTTTCGCCGCGATTTTAAAAAAATTCTTGTGAATTAGTGTCGAGGTCATAAAAGACTACCTATATATAAAAAACCAAAGCTATTTATCCATAATTGCAGATTTTGCCATTTCGTAGCAGAGTCCCCTTAATACAGATGTTTATTGCACAACACTTAAAAAATCAGACAATCACCAAATGGCACTGATAAAATCGAGAGCAATGTACACACCAACTTTGGATAATAAAATTGAAAATGCTGATTTAATATTTTTTGTGCGGGCTGTACTTCTTTAAAATTGAAGCTATTTTTACCTATAAGATATTTTTTTTGAAAAGGTAAATAAGGATGAAGGTTTCTCTTTTGTGCCCTTTTATTACGGAATAAGAAAAACACAGATTCACTTTTTCAGGTCATGTCTTTATTATGAGAAGTTGAACTCAATAATTCGTCCTAATTCCACAGAAGATTTGGTATAATGTCATTAAGTGGCACTTCGTTACAGAAAATTGTCTTAAATAAAATTAAGAAGTGTTGCACTCCAGTAAACTGTGACACATTGGACGTAATAAAAATATGGTGTGTACAGTTGTTTGTAAATCCAATTAACGTGAATTTCTTCCTATTAATATCTGCAGAAATGGCACTGATATTGTTTACAATGCTATTCAACTCATCATTTTTCAGACTTACCTGGACTTGAAATTTCACTAATGTACTAAAAAATTTTTCCCTGTTTATCAGAGCGTAAATGCTATTTTTACATTTAATACGTTGCCACACAAATTTTTTAAGGTTTACCCCGGGGCCGGATATTTATAAGCACGTGATAAATTGTTGCCTCAGGGACCACTATGGCCTCACAGCGATGGTCCTATGGGACCCATTAATTGTTTTATTGTCACGAATTTTGCTTAGGTGCCCATTGTATATCTGTTTTATATCATTGATGGTTGTTAATTTCGTCACATAAGTTTTTAAATGACAATTGATGGGGATATGTTAAGAACCTAGAGTGTATTCAAGAATTCAATTGTTGCCGCTGTTTCCCTCCCTTATCTCTACTTTTTATTATTCATAAACGTAATAGAATTTCTTTCTCAAAATCCTGGAATTTATTAGTGTTACTTCAACTACAGAATTTTTTCTGATACAATTGAAAATGCCCGGGGTTTGAGGTGCGGCTAACTTTGTTGTTAGCTGTACAGAAAATTATATTTTATTTCTTGTACGGAACACCGTTGGAACAGAAGAAATATTTTTCAGTTCATATTTTTTCTTAGATGCTTTTTTTTTTAAATAAAATAATACTGACTTTAAAATAGCGCAGATTATTGTTCCATATTCTTAACAATTTATAATGAAATTACTCTTTGGAAAAGGATAGATTTCTAGTTCTAGTATTAAATTTTCTTTTTGTTGTATATCTTTAGACAAATATTTATTACGGGTTACGATTTATGTACTCTATTCCAAAAAATAATGCTAATATTCAATTCATGATTAGCATAACTTTGTTATAGCTTCGATTGTGAAAGGCCATACTTCACTTCTAAATTTACAAAAGAAGCATGGACAACTTTTCCAAATTCCCTTTAAATATTATATTTTAACCCCAAAATGTTATTGCGGTTAAAATTGCCGACTAAAACTTTACTGTCAAATCCTGTTATAAAATACAATTACGGCAACTGTGCAATAATATTGAGAAATTTATGTAGTTTGAAACTAAACAGTTCGATGTAAGCATCAAATAAAAAAATTACCAAAACTGACTTTCTGATGAAATTCTGAGGAAATTCAATTTCTTTCACTTTGTCACATTCGGCATTTTTTTTCTCTCTGTAGAACTATGATTGCAACAGCATTTTTAAAAATTAGCCCTAAAGGCAATTTTAACTTCGAGGCGTTCTGCAATCGAAATCACATTTCCTTCATTGCGCTATACAATATTCTCTAGATATAACGAAAACCAAGTCATGGAAGCCGCAACTTTATTTAAGCCTTTAAGTTCAGACGGCAACTAAAACATGAATTATCAGTTTTTTTCTCACATAATTACTAATTTCCAAGAAGCGTTTATTTTTCAAGAGTTGGAATTTAAAAAATTTAAAAATATTGTTTTTTTCTGCGAGAACAAAAAGCTGGCATCTTGTTTTGCGGCATTACCTAAGCTTAGGGACAACCCTATGCACACACAGCTTTTATGCAGAAAGAAACTTTAGGAAGAGGAGCTTGGGATTTATTTTATGACCTCATAAATCTTACAAGTTAATCCACAGATTTTAGAATGACATTTTTACTGTGCAACATCCTATTTGCAGAGATCAATTGCGTGTCTATAAAGGAGTAAATCTGCAGAGCTGCGCTTTAAACTAACTTGGCTATAGGTCTGAACTGAACCCAATATATCTATCAAACTTTAAGCAGTGGATTTTTTTATAACCTTTCCATAACTTGTCTTTACTAAAGTAAAACAACTTTCCCAATTTTATTTAAGTCAAAAATTGGCAATATTTTTTGGAATATATCAAGTACAATT
>QYTT01093127.1:21942-33892 GCA_006980735.1 Dasypogon diadema
CTATTATGAGAGTCGAAAATGAAACCCTTTTATGTTGCATTTACCAGGTAAATTTTTGTCTTAACTAAAAAGTCGATTCGTTTTCGACCCTCATAATAAGGTCCATTTCAGTCACATTGTGAAGCCATCGCAGACTTGATTTCTGATTAAATTTTGCAAAGGTGCTCAGTACTGTAATTAAGGCTCTTTGCTGATGCTGCTGTTGACGACGAATTTTTGGTTTTCCCTTCAAATTAGAGACGTCGCCCCTTATATTTTGTAAAGTGGAGCTGTGATTTCTAAAGTTGAGTTTTCCTTTTAAAGCGAAGTCAGTTTTCGAGAAAATGAAAGCCCCAAAGTCTGATAGACCTGTTTATTTATCCAAAGTTTTATAAAGCCTTTTACCAAAACGCGCTTTCTCCTGTTTGGGCTGGAGAAATTTTTTATGTCTTCATAAAAGTTTTAGAATAGAAATTTTTCTCAGTTCAGATTCTTGCTGTCAAATGCAGTTTATTATCAGTGCCATTATCTGCTTTTCAAGTGTGAAAAATTAATTGATAAAAGGTCTAGGTTATCTTCTCCGTCAGATTTTAATAGAGGCTTAAGAAAAATAGTCTGGATGAAATATGTCTGAATTTCCTGGTTTCTAACACAAAATTCGAGGAATAACCACGTCTCGTAGTCACGCATCGCACTGCATTTTACATTACTCCTACCTATCCTACCGCTTGAATTATTTTGACTGCTGTATCGAGACTCCCGCATCGCATTCTTCCGTGATTATAACTAGGTCTTAACTCCTCGTTTTTTTTCTTTAATTTTTGTTACTTAGGGTGATATTGAATAGTCAAGCCGGCATACATAAACCAAAAAAATACATATTGCAGAATATAACATTTTTTAGTAGCATCTTAACGGCTTGTTCCATAAGTACAAATTTGTTGCATTTATCGACGCTCATTGCTGGGTTTGAATATATGGTCTGCAAAGAAGAACTCTTGCAGATTTATGGTGGGAGATTAGACTAATCAATTAAAGCGGAAACTAGTTTTATATTCGACTGGGTCCAAACCATCCGATTCGATTCAAGTCCTGCACGATGGCTTTTTTCGTGCCAATACGTGGAATCGTTAAAAATAAATGTTTTAAAGTTTACTATCACTTAACACATTGCGCACCAAATATGAGAATTCTCGTTTTCGTTAAAGTCTGAATTTCTCAATCCTAATAAATGTTTCAGAAAAACAATTTTAACTAACTTAAATGTTTGCTCATATTCTTATTCTTAGTGTTTATATGAAAATTAATTTAGGTACTTCCAGCAAAGTCCCAACAAATTTATTATATCAGTATATGTCTTTCGATTTTTGTACTGCGAAATTTAACATTCCAAATTTGATTTACAAAGATTGCTTATTAATTTTAATTTTTTCTAGCGTTCGCAAAAATGCTAACGATTTGAAATCGTGCTTAGAAAATGTGGTAATTCCAATGTTTTGTAGCGCGGATATAAGTAAGTTAATTTTTGCACAAAAAAGAAATGATTTCTTTCTAATTTACTGGAATTAATTGTAGTTGCAAATGAAGAACAGAGAGCCAAATTAACTAAGTTGCTTTCCCTGTGGGAATCAAAAGCAAAATTTTTTGATGCATGTGTGATATCAAAGCTACGATCCCCTGAATCATCAATGCAAGAGTACAAAACAAATTTAATGAATATGCACAATAATATTGTTACTCAATTTACGCAAGCTACAAAGGCAGCTTTAGACAGGTAATATTGTTGATTTCTTAAAAGTACAGAGTCTACATCGCTCCCTCTTTTAGTTATCAGCAACAACATCAAGTCTTCATTCAGCATGCATCGCAACAAATAGCTATGCTGGAAAATCAAAAGCAAAATCTAGAGCAACAAGTTATTGCAAGTGTGCTGCCAAATACTGCCCTAATCCCACCACTAATTGATCCACAACAGTTACAGTCACAAGGAATAAGCTCGAGTATGATGGGCAACAATAGTTCTGTAAGCAATCAAATAAATAGTATGCAAATCCAGAGTAAAAATATACAAATACAAAATAATGGAATGCAAATGCAAAGCAATGGAATGCAAATGCAAAATAGTAGCATACAAATCCAAAGCAATAACTCGCAGATGCAAAGTAATAGCCAAATTATGAATACTTCTCAAAAACCTCCTCCATTGATGGCTCAACAAATATCTATGCCAACAGATCCACCTTTTAGCAATTCTTCTATGAGCAGTCAGCAGAGTAACAGCCAAAATTTGTTTTCTAATATGAACAGTTCCAACAGCAGTGATAGTCCGTACCAGCAACAATCATTAATGGGTTATCCTCAAAGTTTTAATCAATCAAACACAGGCAGTAATAATTCAGATTATACCTCACCCCCACCAAGTTTTCAAATCCCTGATTTATCAAAACCACCTCCTGGATTTTCTTCATCTGTATCACAGCCACCTAAAGAAGAAGAAGTCAAGCCTAGTGCACCCTACTATGAACTGCCTGCTGGATTAATGGTGCCCCTTATACGCCTTGAAGACTACAGTTATAAGCCCCTGGATCCAGAAGAAATTCGTATTCCTCCACCGGCTCCGCAAAATGAGAGACTATCAAGTGCAGTGGTTGCATTTTATTCACTTCCCAGTCACGATCGGCCTCGTGATGTGTAAGGCTTCTGTGTTCTTGGTTTAACATTGTTTTATGATATCTTATTTTATTATAGGGAGGGTTGGGAAAAACTAGGACTGTATGAATACTATAAAGTGAAGAATGCTGCGAAAAAGCAAAAAGAAGAGGAAATTCAAAAAGGTATCAGAGAGAAATCACGGTCACCAACACCGATCACACTTGAACCGACCAAACCTAAAAAACCCAATAAAAGATGCTACAGGTAAACGCATTGCATAACCATTGTGCAATTAATCAAACTTTTGTTTTAGATCAAAGAGTAGAAGTCGCAGTAAATCCCCCTCTAGATCGCCACGAAGATCTCGCTCTCGTTCACGTTCCACCGAACGTAATCGTAGCAGCCGTTATTCAAGTAGTCATCGATCTCGATCACCAAGAAGAAGTCCAATTCGTGACAGAGATCGCGATAGAGATCGTGACAGAGATCGAGATAGAGAGAGAGATCGGGATCGAGATCGTGGCAAAGATCGTGATCGTGAAAGAGAGAGAGAAAGATCTTTAACCCCCCCTAGTTTCTTGTAAGTTATGTGCATTATCTGTGTGTTTGTAAAAGCAATTTATATTCTTATAATAGTGGCGGCAATTATACAAAATCCAGTGAATTCATTGAAGAAACCAATAAAGGGCATCAAATGCTAATGAAAATGGGTTGGGGTGGATCGGGCACAGGCCTTGGACCAAAAAATCAAGGAATTGATTCTCCGATATCTGGTGGGGAAGTTCGTGACAGAAAGGATATGTACAAGGTAATTGTTTTCGTTTAGCTAGTAGAAAACTGAAACATGTCTTTACAGGGAGTTGGAATCAACCTGAATGATCCATATGAAAATTTTAGAAAAAATAAAGGCGCTGCTTTTATTCACCGTATGAGATCGAGAGCTGAAGAGAAAAGTTAAAACGCGCTTTTTTTGAGTAAATTTGAGGAAGAGATTTTATTAGGATTTATGTAATATTAATTTTGTTCCACATGTTTTCTAACTGCTTTAATTTAAGCACTGTCATATGCATTCTTTATAAGGAAATTGTAAAAATTCGAAATCTGTTCGCGTAGGACCTTTTTTTCCTATAACGTTGCAGGAAACTGTTGTAAAATATTCCATTAATATACGTTGTGACTTTCATCTGTCCTACATAAACTGAATGTACTATATTCTTAAAGGTGGACAATTAAGTGGACTTTTAAATAAATAGAAATAAAAGAACCGAGGATAGTTTTACCTTTTTCCATTTTATTTTCTCCTAAGATAGTGTATAATCTGAGTAGAGGAATTTAGTGCAAAAAAAGTTGCAAATTTAGTTGAAATGAACTTTGGGAAAAATATGTAAAAAAGGTAAAATTATATAAAAAATAAATCTTAATTTTATTCAAATCTTGTTTAATTTTAGGAGTGCATCTTATCATATCTAATCACTCAAGGACACAATTCCAACCAATTCCAACGTGATTTAATTGGAATTCTGTCCTTTGGCACTTTGAAGGTCTCATTTCAAGTAGGATTTCTCCGTTTAATCATAAAGAGTTCTAATTACAGAAGCCATGTAAGTCAATCATTTAATAAATTGCAAAGCAAGTTTATCTCTTCAATATCTTGTGCTTTTGTGTAAGGTTTCGAGAATGTTATCCTCTGTGCATCCGTCACAATTTCCATTCTACTAAATTCTATTTTTATATTGTAATTTCTCTAAAAGCATAGTTAACAACAACTACGATTTTATCTGGCCAAAGATTTGGTTTACCTCAGATTTTTAGCAGTTTTATGGAGAATGCTTGCTCAGGTTACCCTTCTTAAAAGCCTTTGATATGGCGCGAAAATAATTCCTTTGTATAACCGTTTAATTGCATTCGTTAAGGAATATACATATAACTAAACTATTGGGTACCCTTTTAAGCACCTACATGTAAAATAGTGTATTTAACTCTTCTGGGCGGAAAGTTTTAATATCAGCAAGAAACGTATTAGGCGTAAAGAAGGTTCTCGTGTTTGATAAGAAACTAGATTTTACAACAAGTTTAGGTAGTTATTAAATATACTTATGTATTTCACAACATATCAGTTTTTTTTTTTTGTAAACTTATAAAGGATTAATAAGGATGCGTTTTAGACACTGATGTGTAAATTTTAGAACAGAAATATCGCGGTCACAATCTTATGGAAGAGGCAGACACTTGAATAGCTCAGTGGTCAGAAGGCCGGACCGGAAATCGAGAGGTCGCTTGTTCGATTCCAGTTCTATGCGTGTTGTTATAAAATCGTTAAATAAATGTTTTAAAAATTAACAGCACTTAAAATTCATATTTATCGATTTTAATAAAGGTTTCAGAAAAAATTTGACTAATTTCGGTTAGTTTAAATTGCAAAATGTTATTTTGAAACTAGCACGAGAGAAAATGTATGTGAAGTGTTTGGTGGTGATACAGTAATGTGCTTTCTAAAATTGGTTTCGTAATTTTTTTAAGCTATTACCTATACTCAGGAGACAATGCCATGATACACATAGCGGAGCTTAGGCGGAGGGAAATTCTAGCCTGACAAATGTTGCAGGTGTTTTGGCATGAAATCATTACTGTGGAACATTCCAGTGGCTTCGCAAGTCCATTTCATGTCAAATAGAATTGCTTTAACTACTGGTACACAGATGAATCGCCGTATCCTGTGCAATATTTGAGCCCACAGGGAAGATAACCAGCAGAGGTGCGCCTCAGCCTGCTCAACCACAACGTTGCGAGTTGTTTTAAAAGTATTGCTTCTGGTTACACGATAAATATTTCCACCAACGAAAAATACGCTCCAGATACAGCAAAGTTGTATATGGATTTGTATTCTTGGTGTTACATTCAACGAAGCGTGCACAAAATACTAGTTCATGGTGCAGATATCATTAAATCCGCTAAATTGCCTATCAGAAGAAGCCCAAAAAGTCCGTAATAAGAAGTAATGTAGAAAGTTTAGGGGGGGGGGGGATACATTAGAATGCGCAGCAGAACAACTACAAGGAAGAACTTATTTACATCTCATCGGTGATATTTCTTACGATCTTCCTTTATCATCAGACGACAACTCAATGCAACACAGCACCTCATCTAGCGAAGACTGATTTTCGTGTAGCGTGATAATGTATATATCATTAATTAATAAAATGTAATAATTTTAAATAAATACAAATTTAGTAATCGCATTTTGAATCAAATAACCACAGTTAATTATTGGCATCCATTTCCAGTAATTTTAGCGTAAATAAATTAAAAAATTGATTTGGGTTAGAGACAGGGCTGGCGAATGTGCTCCCAAAAGAGTGTCTTTTACTCCCTTTTGTTCATCAGTACTCCCGTATTCCCTCGACGAGGAAAATACTCTCTTTTTTTTAAAATACCCACACACCACACATTTGATTTCAAAAATAATGTAACTTCTACAATTGGCTTTAGTTGTGAAGTTGTTTTTATTATTTTGATGTTTTTATGATGACTTTCCGCCTTCTGTAAGACCTAACTGTGGTCCACCCTGGAATAACAAGAACAAGATGATGACCTCAACTTCCAGTTGGCATTTGGGACTATATACCGAACAGGACCGGCTGTAATGTATAAAATCCAAATACGTGAGCGGGGCAGAGGTAAGGGGAGTCGGGGCTATTCGCCACTTATTGGAGGTGAATGGTTGAATGAATTGTATAATTTCGGGCAGGATTTCATTTGATTTCCACTTTTGAGACTCTAAAACCTTAAGAAAACCATTTATGAAAAACGAAACTTGATTTCCAATCTGAAATGTACAGCACGAAATCATCGAATTAATACCATTGACACGCTACACCATCATTATGACGAAAACCCTTATTATGACAAAAAGCCCATCAACAGCACGAAAGGATAATTACAAAAAATGGGCATCATTATCTCGAAATAACGAAAATGTGTCATCAATTTCTCAAGGTCAAAATCAAAAACGCAAAACTAACTTGATGTCATTTAATTGTTTGACAGTTAAATGATATCAAGTTATTTTTGCGTTTTTGATTTTGACCTTGAAAAATTGGTCACTGAAATGGCGAATAATAATATTTCAAAAAAAAAATGTTTTGGTCTGACCATAAAATGAAAAATCTTCTTGAAACAAATGCAAAAATAATCAACTTATTTAAATTTAAAATATACTTCCACAGAAAACTTCACCCAATTAATAAAAATCAGAAATCCATAATAGGCCTCCCCCATGCTACCCATTTTTATGCCTGTATTGTGCTCTCAAACACATGATCTCGTTTTCACCACAAACAGAAGTAGACCACGAAAGGTCTGGTTTCATCGCAGTTGCTGTTTGATATTATTTCCACGCTCTTCATTTGCTAAATTCATGTTTTTAATTGGTACAATTGGCGCGCGATTTAGATTCAATTAAAATACAGTGAATATCAAATACATAGACGTTGTTAAAGTAATAAATTTTGATTGCTAATCCTAACGAAAGCAGTTTTTATTCAGATGTTGATATAGAACTTTCCAGATCTTTTAGGAAAAAATACCCTAACAGAAATAGGCATTTACGGTGAATATTATAACAAAAAGGTGTTAATACTTTTCTCCTCAAGTTCACTATTGTACTACTTTTTCCTCAGGAAAACTCCCTATTTAGACGGAATTTTACTACCTTTTTGAAATTTGTTTTTGGCAGCCCTGGTTTGAGATCACTATGAGCTGTAGAGTAGTCTACGTCAGTTTGTAGTTTTAAGTCTCACCTTTACTAATGTATAAATAACACAAAAGCAGAATTGTCCCAACCGGCTTGAAAGTACATTTGAGCGTAATTTTAATAACCCGGGGGCGTAACATTTAGATTACCTTAATCCGGCGTCATGGGGGATGGGTCAAAATGACCCGTCATGTTTTGAATTGTTTGTGGTTTTATAACTTCGCGTATAGAGTTGCCGCTCTTCTCAGCAGCTGGAGGCGTTGACGTTGACTTTCTTTAAACGTTTTTAATGAGAAATCAGTGGGACGGCGATCGCGCTGCGAGTTACACGTACCGAAAGCTGAAAAAGGTAAATATGACCCTTCTCCGTAATCAAAGTAGCTATTGCGTGTCATTTTGCCCATGTGTAATTTTCTCACTTATCGTAGCTTTTAATGGTATTTTTATGCTATTTTGAACATGTATGCCTTCAACAGGGTCATAATACACCGAATAAATAATGAGTAAAACCAAAAACAACGTTGGTAATTAAAGCGAATTTTGTTAACTTTTATTCAGTGATTCGTTTATTGATTAAAAAAATAAATAATTAATACATTTTTGTGGATATAAAGTCATGTTTTATTTCCTTAATAAAGTGAAATATAGCTATAAGCAAAATTTTTTATTTTTCTCATGAATATAATGAAATACCAGGTGTTAAATAAGTGGGTAATGATGACTCAACCCCACGTCCTTGTAAGAAATTTCTACCATGACACCGGGTTAAATATATACAAATATTCGTTAAAAATTTGTTCCAATGAATGGATCATGTACCGAAGCACATATAGGCCTGTTCGGAATCGCAGTTCTGCGTAACTTATACAAAAACTATACGTGTAGATTATAAAATCCCAATTTTTAAAAAATATTTCGTAATAACTATGGCAGGAAACTTATCTGGGAATATATTAACTACACGTGTAGTTTTTGCATACGTTGCGCAGTACTGCATTATCGAACAGTCCCATAGCTGCCCAAATATTTCGAAGTCTGTCATAATTACTCCAATTCAGGAGTACCAAATCTTTTGTACAGATTCGAGGTAGCATCACCCTTAATAATTAATGATCTTATACTATCATTAAGATTTACAATGACTTAAACACTAGTTGTACTTAAAACATGTATAACCTAATACTACTAAAATTCTATAACAATCCTTTTAAAAATCGGGCCTAGTCACCAATATTAGAAGCTGTTTGCATTCCCGAGTTTTATGACAATTAATACACATATGATTACATTTGTTACAAAAACTTCCTTTGAAATGAATAAATTTTAGAAAAGATACCACTCAACCCACATGCACTGCAGCTAACCAATTAAACTTCATGGAAAACTTTTTTAATAGCGGAGTTACTGCCATAAACAATTTCGATACTACAAATTTTAACCAATAACGAAACCTCTGGTGCAGTAATTTAAAGTTTTAATGATGTGTCGTGGTTTTCACTGTCAAATAATTTGGTCGGATCCAATTTATACCTACAAGTTCTTTCAGAATGAAAATCAATGTGAGATTAAAAAATTGCACCCAGAGAAAAAATGGTTAAAAAATGACTATTTTTTAACCATTTTCATGTTTGAAACTGGGAACAACATTATACTAGTTGATTTTAACTACAAAAAGTAGTTACTTCTAACTATTTGAAGGGACTACAAAATAGTAGTTAATTTTGACTAAAACATGTTTACTTGTGACCACCTACTAGTTAAAAGCCCGGAACATAAATTGGTTGCTTATAACCGCTAAGTAGTCAGTTTTACCCATCTGATGGTAAATTGAAGGGACTAAAAAATAGTTAATTTTACTGGGCTGGATTTTCCCAGCATTTTCTTGTTACAGGATATATTAACGCTTTGAAGTATTTCTTTCAGAAATTTAGCTGTAATTCAATACTGTCATAGGAGCATTAATTTTACTAAACCGAAGAACATGAAGTCATAAAAAATCAAACAAAAGGGAGGCAAGAAATTATAAGGAAATACTTGTGGCCCAAATTTATCACTTTTTGGAAACTTCCAAGTCACAGAATATGGCTTTTAGTTTCTCGAATTTTGGGTCGAGTCAGAACTAAATTTCTTGAGAATATCACAAGTACTTATATACTGTAAAAAAATTTCTATTACGAATTATAAGCTAAATGAAAAAAAGGTTTTTCATATGTGGCGAAGTGTTGCCACAACTTTATATCAGTGGGTTGCATTTCAACTATTTCCCTCGTCATTTTTAGACGAAATTACTAACAAATATTCCTTTTATACACAGGATTAATTATTGAAATAGTTACTTGAATTTTACCATTTTATATAGTGAAAAATGACTATTTATCGTAGTTTGAATTTCTTGCGAAACTTCTAAGAACAACTATTTTATAACTATTTCAATAACCATTTTAAACTTTTTAGTTAAGAGCCTGATTTAGTCAAATAACTATCGAAATAGTTACGCTTTAACCAAGTTGTTTTTCTGGGTGTGATTACATTATTTGCCAGTGCACGTTCCAAATCATACTCTGTCGGTTATAATTTTGCTATAAACCCAGATGATGTTTTATTTTTAGAATATAACAAACGATCGCTTGCACAACTTACTGGAGACACTCACAGGAATAACTCTACAAGGAAACAATCTAGATGTTTTGTTAGAATAATGTCCATACACGTCGGGTTATTGCCTTCTTTAGGAACTAGAGGGTTCTGTTTTTGTTACTTGCCAACCAGTACTCAAAGCATCTACTCGTGTGTAATGGAAAATTTTAAAGTGGGAGTCATTATACAGGTTGTGGATAAACGCCTATCCTCACTGGAGTGAAATAAATTTGACCTCAGCTGTGCATATGGCGCAATCACCGTCAATGTTTACCATGTTTTATCGCAACTTTCTGGCTTAATCGATAAAAGATTTATAGTCACAGTTGAGTAACTTATTATTATCTACATCTTTTAGAAATTTTGCCCTTTATCAGTTTGTTTTTAGTTACAACCATGAATTTTATAGGGGAGCAAAAAAAAGTTTTGAAAAAACCCATCTCTCAGATCTCATCTCCAAAAATTTTTTGCCTTTCATCGTACTGCAAAATATGAGGAATTTGACCTTAGTGAATGTCACTTCACCTGGTGTGAATCTTGGGCTGTGGGTAAAAAAAAGGCAATCACTAGTCTGCAATCTTTTAATTTATTTTCCAAAGTTTTGACTAGAAAATGTCATGGTCATCTGCATGTAGGAAATTAACAATAAATGTCAATAAAATAAATAATAAATAAATAAAAGAATCTGTAGAATCGAAGAGAGTTACTTTAAACAGAAAATTGAAGCTTTAAAACCTACACGTGTTTCAATAGTGGACAGAATATTTTCCGTAGAACATGATTTACAATTGACGATGGTAGACGAAAAGGTGTGTAATGCCTTAAGTGACACATCTTCAGCTAAATGTTGTATATGCAAAGTAACTCCGAAGGACATGAACGACATAGACAAGTGCATAGAAAAAACCATTAACCAGAAAACATGCTCTTTTGGTTTATATCCTTTACATTCCTAGGTTAGGTTTTTCGAGTATTTTCTACCCGTTTCCTATAGGTTAGGACGTTCCCTGCCACGTGTACCGTTTTCGGCACACGTTTCTCTTTCATGAGAACATCACAAGTAATTTTAATGTATATGGGAGAGTTGCTCTCAGTCATTAAAGTCTGGCGGGGAACGTGTTAAGTATCAAAAAATGGCAAGTTAAATCAGAGGACGAAAAATTGATTAGTGGATAACAAAACCCATATTCAAAATCAATTTAGAGAAAAATTAGGATTGATAGTGAATAAGCCAAAATAGCGGGACTTCAAATCACGGCAACACAGAATGAAAATTTTTCGCAAATGCAAAAATATCTGCAGAATTTACTGGTATAGACGAGGGTTTAATAGATAGATGCGGCACTATTTTACAGGTTGTTTCCTCCTGGATACAAAATTAATAGTGAAAATAGTAGAGATTTTGCATTGGAAACTGCTAGACAGCTTGTACGGTGTTATCCAAAGTACTACTTTCCTGCTTCCGTTCATAAAATACTAATACACGGTACTTTTATCAAGAAGTGAGCTTTTCGAGGAAGCAGCTGAAGCAAAAAATATAGATATGTATAAAGAGTTTTAGGCCACCTACAACATACCCGTAAAATGTCCCGAGTGCGGATAAACACTGACCTAAACAGATTGTTGCTAAGATCAGGTTCTTTTATAATTTACCTCAGAAAACTTTCGTGTAAGAAAAAATCTATTCTATCTAAAGATGAGCATTTTACAAACCAGAGGAACATTTTCAGAAAATTAATATGTTGCAGATGAACAGTTTTCCTACATAATTATATATTTGTTGGAACAGATAATTCAATTCCAGTTGTTTCTCCATCCAACTTCACACTTGACGGTCCATGAATATATGGAACAGATGTGAACTGACTAGTACAATTTTTTTTTTGCTTCCTTCTTCTCGGAACTGTCAGTGTAACCGGATTAAATAAA
>QYTT01093129.1:12216-30278 GCA_006980735.1 Dasypogon diadema
GTATAATGTAAGAGTTCTTCCATAATTTTGGAAAACACCCACTACAAAGAGACTTACGAAAAAGGATGCTCAAGGGAACCAGAAAGGCCTCAGAGCACGATTTTATCACAGCTGGGGGCACCCCGTCTGGGCCACAGCTAAAGTCAAAGTCAAGCTTGGTAATATGCTCCATAATGATTTCCTCAGAGATTAGAGGAGATACCCCAGCCGCACATGGATGACTGCTAATGTGCGAAACGAAAAATTATCAATATCTGGCTCAAATTTCGAGGATCGGAATGCATTCTCAAAGAAAGAGGCAAACATACCACAAATCACACTCGTGTCACCACTAGAACACCCCTCGAAGACCATAGAATTAGGATAACCGTCAACTTTCTTCTTAATGTTGACGAACTCGTAGAAAGAACGTGGATCGACGTAAAGTTTGTTTCGAACATCAATCAAATATTCATCGTAGAGAGTAGATGAACGTAACTTGAACTCCTAGAAAGTAACGATCCAACTGTGACATACCACAAAAAAGAAGGTAATACTCCTCCCTGTGGAAACCCTCTCGTGACCCTTCCCCTAATACTGGCGTGAACGATTTGGATCCTGGTTGCCTTGGTCCTCAAGATATTGTCCACCCATCTCACTACACTACTTCTAGTACGCTGATAGAAAGTCGAGCTGCCCAGTAGGAAATCAAACAAGCGCTTCCATGAGCAGGCAGTAAGAAGTCCTTGTTTATACATCCTAAACCAACAGTAAAAAAGCACAATATAATCATTGTCATTTTTAATTGTGTGTAGTTTTTCTTTGCATTACCTTGCTTTCCTTTGTTTCTTCAAATGCACACCAAATATTGGGTGCCGTAATTGTTCTCTCATTCTTTTCAGGTTTTTCAACTGATAGGCTAGGTGGTGATATTAAGTGCGTAGTGCGCAGCGAAAATATTTGCTGAATGAATGAATGAAATTCAAAATGAAAAGAGCATTCTTTTAATTGAGCAGTTTTTTTAACCGTAGTTGACAATTTCAAAAGAAATTGCCCCCTTAAAGTACTTCAATTGTGAGTTCAAAGCAAAACCGACAAAGCTCTCATTCTGTTTCTGTCTTAAGAAATGAAAACATCGAAGTAAATATCGGTAAGAAAACATCGATGTTCGTTATCATCGATAAAGAAAACATCGATGCTAAAAACATCGGACATCGAACTTAAAACATCGATGTTCTTAAAATATTGGTATTCGATGGCCATCCGTAGATGTATATTTAAAATAATAGGACCACGACTCAGATATTTGGCGCGGAAGAAATTTCCACAGACTTTGTTACAATCCGCCATTAGGAGTCAGAAGGAACCTAAGAAATAACTATTTGTAAATAGAGTGTTAAAAGTTTATCAAAAAAAGTCGAACGACGACGCGGGCAATAAATACTAGTCATCACTTTTAAAAGCAAAGAAATTTGCATACCTGTAGGCGTAAATTAAGTCGGGAAATAAAAAAAAAAACGAAAATTCAAAATTGCCACAAAGTAGGTAGAGAGGAAAAATTAGTTAAAGTGTCTTGCTCAACATAATACAATAACCAATAAAAGAAAAGTATTAATATTCACTACTTACTGAAAAACCATTGGGTTTTAATGATATTTTGTTAATTGTTCACCGAAAGCATTAAACAATTTATGTGAAATATTTTGACTTTCGGACAATTTTTTGAAGTTATCGTTTTTTACACAAGAATTATTACAAAAAATAACAAAACACCCGATGCCTAAAACCAAAAATTAAATTAAATAAACCTGTCTTTTAAAAACTTTAATTTTATGCCCCACTTGATAGGATTCAATACTTTATTTTCTTTAAATAGTTTAATGGTAGTTAACAATATGGCGCTTAAAATCCACCATATCATTTTACTCTTAACTTAATATAGCCATTATCACTCTTCTCAAAATGAATCTAACGATATCT
Organism: Dasypogon diadema; assembly: GCA_006980735.1. NCBI lineage: Eukaryota > Metazoa > Arthropoda > Insecta > Diptera > Asilidae > Dasypogon > Dasypogon diadema. The sequence continues at coordinate 14,176 of QYTT01093129.1, forward strand.
CGTTTGTCAAAATCTGTAAAGTCGTTTAGGCTGCAGCAGGGAACAAAAATTAGACATACATACAAACATACCATTTCCTCCTTTACTTGCATAGTCGGATCAAAGTTCGAAAATCTGAAAAATTTTCGATTTTTGGTAATATTTTAAACATAAAAAACATAGAGTATAAAAACAGCCTTAAGCTGATTACTTGATAGCCTATCCATACTAATATTATATTATATATATATATTATACATAAATGCGAAAGTAACTCTGTCTGTCTGTTACGCTTTCACGTCTAAACCGCTGAACCGATTTTGATGAAATTTGGTACAGAGATAGATTAGACCTTAGAGAACGACATAGGCTACCTTTTGTCGCGAAAAAAAGGCTTGAAGGGGTTGAAATAGGGGATGAAAGTTTGTATGGGTGTCCGTCATTATTGAAGATAAAACCATGAAACTTTGTATTTAGGCTCGTGATAAGAAATAAATAAACTTTTTGTTCAAAATGTTTACAAAAACGTAATCGAAAAACCAATTATCGAAACAAAAAATATCGAAAAGTAACCGACAAAAATATCAACAGGTAGAAAATCCCCAGAACTTTTCTAGCTGTCGACATTTTTGTCGATTGTTTTTTAATTTTTTTTGCACAATGATATTTAAATCATACTACATATATATATGCACCATTTCCTATGTTTATTTACCATTATCATCTTTCGTAAATGGCATATTATTAATAAAATACATAAGTGACTTAAACTGCGTCACTACAGAAAATTTATCGTATTTAATCCATATTTTTAACGTTCAACACCCTGCAGTGTAATTAAATTACTAAACTTAGGCATTTTGCCTTTCTTCTTTATAATTAAACAGAAATATAATAGTAAGCAGAACAAAATAAGTTTTATATGAAAATATAACCAAACCGTTACCTAAGCCATAGCAGAATATGGCCTGGATCCATGTAACCATCAAAATGCTGACTTGACCAAAATAGACAAAAGATGTAAGCTATGATATATACGAAGTAATTTCAATAATAATATTGTGTCGATATTTTGAGGTGTCGTTTTTTGTTCGTAACTTTGTGTCGATGTATTTACATGTCGACATTTCTGAATTTTCGTGCCGACATTTTTCATTTTAGGGGTTATGATCTGATCCCAGACAATGTACGCGGCAGCGATTATGCCAAGTCATTGATACTACATGCTGAAGTGTTATATACGAACGTATTCTGACCCCTGAGTATTATGCGAACTAGAATGTGTGATGTCAAGTGGACACATGCACATGTTTTTTTACATTCACTCGATTGTAATTGTCATAAGAATTTGAAGGTCAAGTTATGACCAGTATAATAAATTATGAATATATCCTTTTCGGCTTGACAGGATCTACTGGCATCTCATCGTGTGTTACGGATTCGCTACGATAAGATGCACAAGCTCCCCCATCACGACAGGGTGTGAATACGTCGAAGGATGAAGACGAATGTTACATATAGAATGTTTCAACATTTTGCAATCAAACTAAATTTGTGGAACTATCAAAATAGTTATATACTCCATTGGCGTATGGGTTTTTGAGTTATTTGGATTATTCTATACCGGTCCATATTTTATACCTGGCAGACCAAATTATTATTTCATATTTAAGGTCATGTTTCCATCTATTTTTTCTTTCCTTTTAGAATCAAAAGTAAATAAGCAAATTAAAAAACACGTGTCCTTTGCAATCGAAATTTCCGGAAAAACTATTCAAGTCTAAATTTGGCAACATTTTATGAACAAACTGAAATAGTGAAATTTAATCTATTATTATTGAAAAATAAGTCTCGGCACAAGTTGTGATGGTTATTGGAAAAACTTTTTGTTACAGTAGATATCAGGGAAATAAAATGAAATTACTTGGTTACATATACAAAAAAACGTAATTGGCAATTGACTTTCATCTATTTCTTTTCTTTAGGAAGGGATTTATACGACGTGTAAGTTGAAAAAGCAAAAACATAAAAAAGCGTATGTTTATTATAGCAAGCATTCATTAATTGAAGTTATTTTCTACAAGAAATGCTCAAAATGTCGTCCATGTGCTATAATGCAAAGGCCACATCTAAGTATCATTGATGTTTTTACACGAGCTATTAGGTGAGGGTTTTCATGTGGATCTTCATTTGCAACTCTTTCCTCTATTCCACTTCTTTGTAATAAATTTTTCTTTTACATTACTCCTAAGGAAAAAGTCGTTGGGGTTTAGGCTAGATGTTCGGGCTGGTAAAGAAATACTGCCACCATAGCCTATCAACCTGTTAGTGGAAATTGTGGAGAATATTCTACTCCAAGCTTGGGGAGATTCTTTATTCCACCACGAATGCGCTCCGGCACATTACGACATTCAAGTCCGAAGATGGTTATTTATATTTATTTGCATGTATGAGACTATATAAAAAAAATTCCCAGAAAATTCTCGAGAGAATCATTGCATCGGCTATTTCAATCCTTTTTCCTTAAATTGAAAAAGATAATTGAACGAATTTCGTTTCTGCAGAGCATTTTAATAGGAGTGAAAGAGATAAGTATATACAAGCTTACAATAACGAGCAACAATAAACAGACTCACGAAATACATAAACACTTACTTTTGTCCTTTCCGATTTTAAACAAATAGGTATACTGCCTTGTTTGGCACGTCTTACTTGCACAAAAGCTCAATTCAGAGTCAGTGAGAAACGGACACAGGTCAATATGGACGAACTTTACAAGTAACTTATTCATTTCTGCTGAAAACATTACCTAAATATAATAGTAAACCAAACTAATATATTTACTAATTAATTCTGTATTGATTGCAGCTTTTTAAAAAATGACCTGTGTTTTTGGTGAAGCCTAATTTTTGACACAAAATTTGGCTTGAAGTAATTTAAAGGATCTAGCAGTGAGAAACCTCTGTCGCGGCTTCATAAGTTCAGAGCCCAAAAATATCTAACAAATTACGGATTTTGCGTCTTCGAAATATCCTCATCTTCATTGTTTTGTCAGGAGAGTACTTTTGTTATTGAAGCGATAGATGTTAGAGAAGCATGTATTCTATCCACAAAATTCAAATCTCTTACAACTTTTTTCAATCATCTCGTTTTACTATTTTAGAAGGCACACAAAAATTTACTAACTTTAACCAACTTTGCGCCGTGCTTTCCACTTTCATTGTTCCTTTTTAATTTCTTCCTCAGCACAAAACCCCGTTTTACCAACACTATCTACTTTCCGGCGCAAAGCTAAGCTAAGCTTTTTGAAATCATTATTAGCCGCATATTTCATATACTTTAGAAGTCATGAAAGCTTGCACGATTCGCCTTTCTTACCTAGTTTTTTGAATTATTTACAAATTCGTAATAATGGCAATCGGTACGTATTGAGCCCTGAAGGCCATGTGGCACGCCCATTACTGGCTTTCTTCTTAAATTATTTTTGTACGTCTTAGTACTCGAATAATTGACAAGAATTCCAAAATACGATTAAGACTTGAACATTTACTAATTTTTCTATACATATTCTTCCTTATATAGGGTATAAAGGACGGCGGCGGCCGCTGAATCTCTTTGTGAAGTAGTTGGTATTGCAGGCGGCTTTCAGGATGCAGAGGGACGGTGCATGGTCAGGAACCGAGTAAGGGCTAAGCGAACTCTCATTACACAAGGACCGGATCAACAGGGTAAAGATAGCCAAAAGGGTTCGCAAGACTCTTATCAGTGACGGATCACTCCCAAAGAAGGGAACGAGAGATATTTTTATATTCGGAGACGGATCTTTGGTTGGCGGCAGGGAAGGTGTATAGGGATTTTCTCTGAAGAAGGAAAGAAAATTCGTTTTGGTATATTAGCCTGGGGAGAAAAAGAGAGAGACAAATTTTGGATCTGGTTTGTGCATTACACTACTGACCCTCCTCCAATCAGGTATGAGATTCATTCCACTGGACAGTCAAGCGCTCGCTGGTCAGATGCATGGATCGGACGGAGGTGAATTAGTCCCTGGGGATGGAATGTGTACAAAAACTCAATGGGTGTACCTCAGTTAGTTTAGAGGACACATAAGGATCGAAGGGATCTAAAAAGCTGGTTCCTTAGCAAAGCAGGAGTTCTATGGTCCGGAATCATATTCCGCCCTTGGGGTAGGCATGGTGAAATAGGGATGGGGGTAATCGAGAAATAGGGATAATACATGCAAATTGTGCCTGGAGGATACTGATATGGCGGAACACATTGTATGCGACTACCTGGCTTTCGCGAACAGGAGAATGGCTGTAGCATGCCACATGCAATTTGTAAACAAATGCTGGAAATAAAAGGAAACGGCGAGATTAGGGACCTGAAGAGGAATTCTTAAGGAATTTCTTAAGCTCTTGTAATAGTGGGTGTCTGTTCCATAAGAGTACTAGCCAATTTCGTAGATCATCCACTTCAGTCACCTTTATTAACAGCTAGTAAGATATAAGAAATTAAATTGTCAGGCAGGTCAAGAATTCAATTAGATTCAAGTGATTAGATGTCTTCCGAACCAATATCCAAATCGTCAGTCAAGTTGCTCATTACGTAGAATAATCAACTCATCGAAGACACAACACAAACGCATTCACAGCAGATACATATTCACCTCGTACTTAACCTCCACATTCACAACACTGCTACACACAAATCTACCTACTGGTTCATACTAGTACATAAACGCCTTTACACGTGGAATCCTTCCATCCACACACACACTTTGAACATCTATTCGCGCACATACTCAATATCCATTCACGTCGTTACCCAGTATCTATCCTCGCACGTATTCACTATTCCCTATCTCAGCCACAGGTTAACGTTTAGAGTATCTCAACGCGGGTTTACGGAAATCCATTGAATCTTCCACAAATAAATCCTACATACTTTGTTTAAGGACCTACCAATGGCGGCATTCTAATTTAAAAAACAAAACAAGAAACAAATAGATCTATGGTCCTGGAGTTGTTCCAAGATGTTAGCAGCACTGGCCAGCAGAAGTCTTTAAAGTTTGGAGAGTTTTCAAATTTGCCGGCAAACATGGTAACAAAGATGGCAGTTGCAAGTCGAGAAGAGAGAGAGGCTGATCCGGAAGAAGGAGAAAAGAGGCGAAAGGAAAAACGCGCGAAAATCGGAGGACTCACTTCTTTTTTTACCCGCAAAACGTGAAGCAGACCCGGAGGAGCAAAAGAAAGAAGAAAGTGTGTGAATAGTGTGAGGATAGTGGAAAGCTAAGTTTAAATAAAGGAAAAGGAGGAGAAAGCGGAAAACCAAGAAAAGAGGAAAGGACACCAAGAAATTAAAGAGAGGACGAATAGGATGCGAGCAAGAAATATAGGAAACTTAAGGTAAAGGATTATTAGAATTATAGGAAAGTTTAGAAAATAAGAAGGGATAGATTAGAGAAATTGGTGTAGGGAATAGGATAGAAATAGGACTAGCTAGAATTAAATTTTGTAAATGATAAAGTGTAAAATAAACGGCTTGAATTTGCATAATTACGGGGTTCCCTAAATTCCAAATCCTAGTTTCTTATACTCTTTTTGCTTTCGAGACATGTCTGCAGCTTTATTGACAACTTTTATCGCGAGGTATTTTTGCTTCTTTTGTTAAATATAATAGTGTCCGTTTCGTTTCTCTTTTCTGTTATTTATTTAACTTTTCTAGTTCTTGTGGTATCTTTCCGAAACCTTATAGGCTTTAGAGGCTCTTTTCCTCTGAAAAAAAACTCTAAAACTGTATTTCGTATTGTATTGTTGGTCTGTGATGTTTCTTACTTTCATTTTAACCCATTCTACAGTTTTTTAAGTACGGTTTCCCTAGAAAAAAGTCGACTAGAACTACTAATGCCCTTGAAATTTCGAATTCCTTTTAAACCAGTATTGAACGGAAAAGGCAGACTAATTGTATTTTTACCGGCTTTAGCCATTCTTTTGACACGATTGCCCACAAAATACTTCTAAGTCAACTGCGTCTTTTAGAATTTCTTTCGCATTTTGTTGAGTGGCTTTGCTTCTATTTACCTCAGCGAACCTATGCAGGAAAATATATATGTATCTGAGATGCCGCAAGGCAGTCACCTAGGTAATATTCTCTTAATTATTTCCATTAATGATGTCTCTTGTTGAAGCATGATTATTTCATTTTAAATTTTGACCTCAATGCTCCTCATATGATCATCTATACATTTGTTAAATAAACTTGACTAAACGCCTGACTAAATAGCCGCTTTTTGGAGGATCATATTTATGCTATTGTTAATAAGGCTAATGCTACACTTGGCTTCCTTATACGATGGGCTTAGGTTTGTTCTCTGTACTCAGCTTTTCGCAATGTCCCCTTGCAATAATTCTTCCAGGTTGCCTTCGTATACACACACAGGTTAGAATTAACTGACTTGAGCTAGCTGCCTCCTTTAATATTTGTACATGCACCCGTATTCTAGATAACAAGGGTTTTTTCGTTTGCTGTATTCATGAATTATGATATTCATGAACCATTATCGTCATTCTCACATTAATTCAACGATAACTACAGTAATATCGGTTTTCAGTATGCTTTAGTTTTCTATCGATTTTTACCAAAAGATGCAGCTTTTTGTAAGGGTTTAACAAACTCAAAGCAAGAATGTTCTGGAATAGGAAAAGGAATCATTTTCAAATTGAAAAACGATTTTACTGTAAATTTCAAATCAGGAAGCTTTCTGTGTAATAACAAAGTAGCTTGTCAAATCAAACTTTTCCAATGCAATTGCCTCAGATTGAGCCTATAGACTTCAAGATCAGCAGCATATGTGAACTCCACTTCTGCAAGTTTAATTACCGCTTACTGTGTAAACCCTGGATTATTTTAAAACACATAATTTAAAAACATGTTAAAACTACAACAAAATATCTTTATTCAGTACATTTCTCATTTAAGGAACGTAAAAAAGTAGTAATTAATTATTTAGTAGTTAATAGCTGGGATGAAAGTATCCTTCAATTGTTCCAAAGTTTGTTTGGCAGCATCCTTTATTTTTTGTTTATTTGCTTCCATATCAAAAACGTCTTTAAAGCAGCCAAGGGCATGTTTGGAGTCATTCGTTACTTCTTCAACGGTATTGAGTAAATTGCTAGTTATATCTTTTACTTCTACAATTGCTTTTTCGGCAGCGCAAGCAACTGACTGTCCGCAATCCAATATGCGACTAACGATTGATTTGTCATCATCGGTGCATGTCTCCACGGATTGTATTAAACCTCGTACAGTATCCATAACTTCTTTTAGTGTTTCATTTGCCGAACGGAAGACATCTTCAATTGGTACAATCGTTGCATCGGAGCACTCCTTTAACTTCTCGTGGGTATGATTCAAAATTTCATGAACTGCCGCAAGAACTTTTAATCTGTGCTGATCGTCAACAGCATTGATTTGTTTATCGCCCCAATCACGTAGGTTATCTAATTCTTCCATAACGTTATCAATTGCCCGTCTTGCAGGAACTTCAACTTGTCTGTCAAGTTTGCTTAGTTCGAATTGAAGAGTGGATTCAGTTTTATTAACATATCCTATCAATGTTTCCAGAAGATGTTTGGCACCCTTATCAGTGAGCTTTTGTATTTTCGCTCCCAAGACTTCCATTTTGCCTGACAGTTCATCAATACCATGCTTAGCATTATTGTAAAGTTCCTCGAATTTTTCAGAAGCTTGCACCGTAAAATCATTGAATGCTTTTCGGACCTTTTCAGCAGTTTCCTGCGCACCATGTATTACTACAGCACCAGCATATTTAAGTTCGACAATACCTTGATCAACATATTTTTTTCCTTTATTTGTCCAGTCTTGGATTTGATCCCACCAACTGATGCCTAATGTTGCTGGTACTAAAAGAGTTACAATGAGGACAAACGGTAAGAGCTTCATGATCAGCGTATTAGTCTGATTTCACTGAACTCGTGACATACTCTGTATAAAAATGTGTGGGCCTTTTATATAAAACTGAGAATTCGTTTACTTTCCCCATGGAAACATCAGTACTAAATATTAGTTTGAAGAACACAACTGTCCAAATATCTCACAAATCGTTGTGTTGTTTTATACGAGTTTATTGTTTTAAATGTGTAAATAATATCTGGTTATATTGAGTAAACAACATGTGTTTTTTTGAGATAGAGTCAATGCAATATAGGGTTCAACTGAGATCTTGATAATTGTTGCTAACTGAAATTATATATACCAATTATTATTGCATTATTATGCATTTAGATATTGTCTTATATATTTCTACACACAACGAGTAATTCAAGTATTTTGTTCTTCTGAATAAGAATTAATATCGTGGGCTTATGGTGAAAATCCTCTATCCCACATTTTAGGTCAAAATTTTTTTATTTTTTTTTCATAAAAAGGAAGGCAGATATAAATTACATTACTCCAACATAAAAATTTTCAAAAACTGTTTTTTGTGGGATAGGGGGTTTCCACTATAAGCCCTCGATATATTACAATGCCTACAAAAGGATTACGATAAAGAAAATTTTAACCTACTACACACGCAAATGCTATCTGAAATGCGCGGAAAGATCTGTATTTTTGGCTGTTTCAATGTGCGTGATCTACAAAATTATTTTTGAGCCCCAAGGAATAATTTGTGGCAACACTTCCTTAAATATGGCTTTGTTATTTAAAAAGCAGGAAGAGCAGTTGCACATTTTCTGTATACAGAACAAGTGTGCAATTGCTCAGAAGTAGAATAAAATATCGGCGAATTTGATGCCGGCTCTTGAGAAATATCACATTTTAAAATAAGAAACAGTCAACTATGTGACACTCCAGATGTAGGGGAAAAAAGAAAGAGCAAAGTAAGTAGTGAATTCTCCGCGGCTGCGATAACAAATCCTTAGTGGATCCCAGTTTTGCATAGTTCCTGGTGGTTTTTTGTAATCCAACTATCGGTGCTGGTTGAACAAAAGGGCTGCTTTGCTACAGGAAGTTAAAAATTTTCGGTGGTCAGCGGAACGCTTGCAGGCTCAAATATATAATCAGGAAAGATAGTCGAATCTGCATGCTAAAGACCCATGCTTTTAAAACGCCAGCGCTTTCCCATATGCTTGGTTAAACAAATATCCGATTTATAAAGGTGTAACGATTCTATCGAGATGATATTTTAACCATTTTGAACTTTCTTAATTAAAATAGGTCTTTATTAGTTCATGACATCTGCAGTCATTCATTTGCCAGTATTTGCCAAAATTTTCTGAAGCCTCTCTCTATAGATTTATATGGATGTCTCTACAGTATCCAATTTGTTGACATTATGAAGTCTTAAAAGACTTTTGAACCAATTGGCTCATTTTGTCCATAAAAGACTTCATATATATATAACAAATATGATAGTTCAGATATTTGGAAAAAAATTAGTTGGTATCATAAATAACTTACTAATGGTTTACGTACTTAGCTTCAACCAACATTACCTTATGAAGGAAACATAGGTTTCTGCATTGTAAATACATTACCAACGGCAGCCCAATGTAGAAAAACGGTATGGTGAAAGAGAATTACTTTTGAAATTAACATCGATTTTCGAATCATGTTTTGCATAGAAATGAATCACATAAACGCTGTAAGTAATAAAAACAGTGATCTACAAAATGGTATATTCAACTCATTTTTAATGAAAAATGAAAAAAGTTCAGCCTTTCGGTCCTAATGGACACATATACTTTTCCCAGGATAGCAGCAGCATGATCGCAACAAGACTTCATTTCATTAATCATAATTTCCAGTTCTTGACTTTATCTAGACGATTACGATTTAGTTGCATGCTGTGTAGTGATTAAGTGGGCGTAATAACAATATATTTGGGGTTAGTTGGGTTTAAGTAAATGTTGTTACTCTTTAACCAACTTATAATACCGTGCAAACCGTCATTTAATCTAGAGGCGCAATCAATCGCTTTGAACATGTATAATTAGATATCAACTGCATATTAGAATTATAAATGACATTAGGCAAATTGTTAGTAATTGTGCTGAATAAAAAAGGCCCTAACATAGAGCCTTGTTGAACCCCGCATTTGATCCAGAATTTAAAATTCTGACCTGATGTGGTTGTTCCGACAGAAGACTGTATATCAATTTAATGCCCACCCGACTAAATTTGAAATAATGACTCAGTTTGTTTAACATCTACAAATGGTTAACACTATCGAAAGCATTGGAGAAATCTCATGCTTATCCCTAGGCACTGGTATGTTTGTTGTTAACTTAATTTCATAACTACGGTCTTTTCGGTATTTCGATTACCATTGCGTTGGGAGTCTAATTTAGTTTAAGGAAGCTGTTCGTGCGTTATTCTCCCAAGTACCTAAGCAAGATAACACAAAAAACTACCAAGATCAAATTCGGATAACTCTAGGACGGATGCTGATCTGGAAGAGTACTTTTAATGTTACTAATGTTCAAAAGAGCTTAATAAAATTGATCCTGTAGCGAATAGCCAATCTGCTACTGCAATAATGCGGAAAAAATGGGAATTTTGAATGTTTCAATTATGGACAAATATTATCAAGATTAAATATCGCGAAATATGTAGGCAGACCTACCAAAATTTCGAAACATAAAATAGTCGCTAAGTATTCATCGATATATTATATGTATGTATTTGCATTTAGTCTTCTTTATTCTTTCATGTCACTCATTTCAATAACACTTCACTCCCAAGTGATCACTCTTCAAGTGATCTGGGGAAATTTGCACATGTTGTGTAAAATTCAGCTTTAAACACACAATACCAATATCTAATTAAACAAAACTGTTTGTACAGTTTGAGAACAATATCCAAGACAGAATCTCATCTAGTATAAAAGTTGCAAACAAATCATGAAAAACTTAGTTTCGTTTCGAACATCACATCATGAAGTATTTGGGTGTTTTCTGCACAGTTGCTTTGCTCTTACCAGCCGTCTTCGCTGAAGAAACTCCATTGGTTTGTACGATAGAGAATCCAGTTCTACGTGAATTCCAGAACATATTTAGTAGTGATTTAAAAGGTAAAGTACGGGAATATGAATATGAGGTCGTTCGACGGCTTACACATGCCGAGAAATTGATAGAACCAATTTCACAATGGAGCTTAGATTTCACAACTGCGGTTGATGAAAAAATAAAGAGCGCTTTCATGAATATTAATCGAAATATCCGTCTTTGGACTGATTCCCTAAAGAAATTAGAAGTCACTCTATTTAATACATATCAGAAGAAGGATGAGGAGTTCTTAGAAATTACCACGTCCCTCCGAAGATTTTATAAGAACATTGGTATCATAACGGAATATGCACCAAAAGAAATACACTTTTTAATTTTTGAATCTTCAAGCAAAATCTTGGAAGATGTAGTTGAAGATATGAAGACGTTCAGGAAATGGGCCACAGATGCTTTACGAGAATTTAACTCAGCGTCCTATGAACTACATATATCGAAACTTAAAGAACTTTTTGATCAACTGGTAACAGATTTGACGAAATGCAATGCGGAAATCTCAGTATTTCCCAATATCGACGCTGATATTAACAAACTACATAAGTCTGTATTTAAAGAAATTTCTAATATAAACCGAGTTATCGTTGGATGCAACTCCCTTACCAATGTAGATGATATAGTAAATTGCGCTAAGAAAGCCACCATATTTGCTGCAGATGTATACAAACAATATAAGCGACATGTTAAGAACTTTGAGACAGTAGTTTTGGGAGACTTACCTAGGCAGATACCACAATTTCAATGCATTAACTCTGTCAGCAAAGATTGGTCTGTAAATAGGAAAAAGTCAGAAAAAGAAATTATCGAGGAAATTCATAAACACCTAGTTCAAGATACTACATCTACGCCCCCAAAATATGCTTAAGTTCTTCTATATTTTTTAGAAAAATTTAAATGTGAAAAAATTTGTCATGTTATCAAATATATATTTTAAAGGCAACTGCACCGAGTTTGTGAATAAGAAAAATATCTTTAATTTGTTCCCAATAAAAACCATATCTTCCTATTTGCTCTCTATTTTTGTGGATTGACTGCACCCTTCCGTAGGCATATAAAATTCCGTGAAATGCATCATCTTTACTTGTACTTTCCCGTATCCATAGGACGAGTAGGGGGATTCGGCCCATTTTCAAACTGAACTGCAAACTTTCTGAAAGTAATATATACCAAATTTCAGCCTTCTAACTCAATTCGTTCTCGAGTTATCGTGAATACAGATGGACGGACTGACAGACGGACTGACAGACGGACATGCTTCTGAGCGTATAGTTCATTCTGCTCTAGCATTATTGGCTCTATGCGTTACAAACGTTGGATCAAAACTAATATACAAATATCACATAGGGTATAATGAATCAACATATACCTCTCTCCCTGAAACGCAAAATAGGGTGCTGAACTACATTTTTTTAAATTAAACATAAGTCAAAAAAATATAATTAGATCTGTATCTATCTTTTTTATTCCGTAAAATATATTTAATATTTTTCAGAAAATGTGAACTCTTTAACCGGTAATAAAGAAATTTAAGATTGTGTTAAATAGTTCTTCATCCCCTAACTGAAAATTATATTAAATTCGAAAGTAGATACTCTATCCGCTTAGATTAAAATACCCGAACCTAGTCTAGTGGGTGCAGTAGTGCATTTATAAGACGGTTATGATGTTCTCCATCATTTGTGGGACCTAGGTCCGATTCCCGAAATAAGTAGTGTGGTATTTTCTCACAAGAATAACATTAGTATTTAAAATGAAAGAAACCTTCTTTCGGATGATTGCAAAGGAGTCTGGTACGAACAATGAAAGTCAAAGCGGAACAAATGCCTGTCGCTACTTACGGCATGGACCGCAAATCAGTCATTAGTGGTCAGGCGTCAGCCAAAACACAAAGGACGAAAACTGCAAACAACGGGGCAGTAAAAATAAGCGAGGACGAAAGGTCAATATAAAACGAGATCTGATCCCACAGAAAACATAGCGTCAGGAAGAATTGAGCCTGGATCATCAAAAGTTGCGACGGAGCGAGCCCTAAGCGGCAGCATGCACGGGGATCAACCATAAGTGGAGACACTTGAATCGGACTGTGCCTTTTTTCACGAGGAAGTTTTTGGGTCCGATGCTGTTCTTATTCCCTTTTGTGCAAGTGAATAAAACTTTCCACACACGAGGAAGTCGTGCATGAAACTGGTTTTCTTTCTCATTGTTGTTTGCAGATTTCTTTCTTACTATCTTTTCCCTCTCCTTCTTTTCAAGAAAGAGTTGGCTCTCTCCCCATCCCATCATCTCTCTCATGAAATAAGCACGAAGAGAATTCGAAAAACTTCCTGCTCGAGCTTCTTGCTTCCTGCTGCTAGATTGAAGCAAAATTTGAGTCGCGGGCACAGCCACGCTTCCTCTCGCATGTGCCCCTATCCTATCCCTTCTCTCAATTTTTTGCAAAATATTCCTCGTGAGAAAGGGCACACTACAACTCGGTACGAGCCCGAGATACAAAGGCAAAGGCAAACCAATCCAGGGACCTGGCGACTGAAAGTGAGGTAGAAGCTCAAAGATTGGAGTCATATAACAAGAAAGCAGCAGCCAGAGCTGTAACGTAATCATTCCTTTCGAAATTAATTCCCACCTAATTCGCATTCTATACAATTTAAAATTTATAATCCCATTTTTTCGGGTCGGAATGAGAATTGCAATTCGTCATATATTCAACTGAGGTTGCCAACGGGATTGAAGATTGAATTACTCCGGAATTCCGCCGATTTTAATTTTTTGGTTCCTTTTAAACTCCTCTAGAAAAGGAATTATGAGTGCCGAGTGGGCTGAGGCGCACGTCTGCAGATTTTCTCCTCTTCTCGCGTGAGATCAAATCCTGCACAGGCCGCGGCGATATATCTGGGTACCAGTGGTTGAGGCAATTTCTACTGACGAGAATTGTACTTGCGAAGCCACTGGCATGTTGCACAGTAATTTCATGGCAATAAAATTGTGGCTCACTTGCAACATTTGTCAGGTTAACTTCCCAATCTTCCTGTTCCGCAATTTCGCTCCACCTAAGCTGTGCTGTGTGCATTATAGGGTTGTCCCCTGAGCTCTTTATTTTATTTTATTATTTATTTTATTTTTTTATTTTTCTCTTTATTTAACCTTGTTTTACAAATGCCGAATTCTGTAGTAATGTCACTTCGGAGAGTGTGCGGAGTTTTTGATATTAAAAACGGGTTGCAAACTGGAGCGGTCAACTCCCCTGTCCACTATAGGATTCACACTAGTTACCTTGTCGGCTCTCTCCTCTCCACCATAGCTCAAGCAATGGTGTCTTACATTCGATATCCTGTATGGATCAAATTTAGTGATTGAAACACAACACACAGCTTTGGTTCTGATGACAATACAATATAGTGTATTTAAAGCCGTTTCAAATCTAATATGTCGAACGCTCCAAGGTGGCGACTTACCTGTTTCTTCACAAACCCCTTGATATGGGTAGCAAATGAAAGGGTTTGACGAGTAGAGTACGATAAGCTTCATGCCATTCTAAATCCAATATGGTGGATTACTGGATGGAAATGATGATCAATAAAATAAAGAGTTTCCCTTTCATAATGTGAAAAATCGTTTTTTCTATTTCTGCTTCTGTATCTGGCAACAATAAACACTAAATGACACTGACTTCTTAAAAAATGCCGCACATAAAGCGCATGAGTTTCCTATTCAAATGGGAAGCACATGTGCTATATGTCCGCTATGCTAGGCTGGTCATACTCTAAACTATATATATGAAGCTATATCAAGCTTTACTGCTTGTCACGTCCTCTTCCATGTAAATTGTACTGAATGCAGGTTTCCGTCATACACTGAAACGGGCTGAGCATGTTCCTTCTCTCTTCAGCCTTTGTGTGAAGGAATTAATTCAATGCTTTCTATGCAGTTTTGATGTACGACCGGCCTTACTATTACTAGGCATAAAAGCGCATGGAAAATGTATGTAAGAGACCGGCACGTTAACGCTCTTTTATCGCTACTTTCCAATCAAATCTTTGGCGTAATCCCTTATAGCTTAATTCCCACGCGTGATACGCGCACATCGAGCCATCTTTATCCTTTTGTCTTCATCCTCAGGGCAAGACCTAACAGAATAATGAAGTTTAGAGAATCTTTCTTGAACAGAACTATACGAATGTGGAACAGAGTACCATCTTCTGTTTTCTCCCTGGACTACAGGTCGCAGTTATTTACATGGAATGTGCACGGACATTTTCACATGACTTACTAATCCCCATTCCCTCATCTCGAATTTTTTTAAAGCTGTTCTGTATACCATCACAGGATATCTCCTGAGCTTTGGCTTGACAGTAAAATAAAGTTCCTTACTCAATATAGCATTCTTACTAAAATGAATTTTACTTAACTTGAACTTTTTTCGAAATCTCTTTTCCAAGATTTGTCCCCATTTTCAGTATTTCACATGTCTTTTCCCCGTTGGGAAGCTTTTCTACACATTCCCAGCGGGAAATGGAAATATACCATCAGGCAAGCGGAATGCATCTCATGGAAGGTGAAAATCCATTCACAAATCATTTCTTTTTTACCATTGCATGTCCGCCGGAGGAAACAGTGTGAGCTTAATATTGTGCTTCCTCCTAAAGGACCTGGAAGTGATGAATCACGGATCTTCGGAGTTGTTGATAAAAGGGTTGCTTGAGCTTTTTGCTTTATCGCAGTTCTGTACTTATACCCTCTAGGGTATATTAGTTTGTAACACATAGAACCATTAATGACAGCGAAAAAATAATTATATACGTGTGCTCAGAATGCCAAAATAAATCTATTTAAGCACGTCTATCCGTTCTTCACGATAACTCAAGAACAGATTGAGCTAAGAGTCTGAAATTTTGTATGTGTCACTTAAGTTACCACTTTATTAAAAGGCACCTTCACTTCACGAGAAACTTGGGAGAAATGAATACGACAGTTCAGAAAACCCCCAAAGCAATCCAAATCGGAGAAGTCCCTAACTTTATGACAAAAGCTAGAATTAACTGCAGT
>QYTT01093137.1:13137-23735 GCA_006980735.1 Dasypogon diadema
ATTCCCCCCCTCCGCCCAAAAAAAAAAAAAAAAGTAGTACTCTGTTAGGTATTTTTTAAATAGCAAAATGTCCATCTTTATGTTCCTATAATTAGAAAAAACCACGAATATTTCATTTTAACACTTTACTCAAAATATGCCTTAGTTAATCTCTGAATTTAATTGGTTCAGACCAATTATTTAATACCCTAGATACAGAGAAAAAAAAGTAATGAGGTTGTAGTGAATTGCCCGCAGTCGGTTATCCTTATATATCCGCAGGTGGCCTTAAAATCTGCTGGCCATCTCACTTTTCGCAACATGTGGAATGACCTTACAGTATTGAATTAATTCCGAAAAGCTTTTAATAACATTTCCGGTGTAAAAAATAAAGTAGCCTATCCATTTTTGAAAGGGGTTCCTCGAACTCAGGACATTTAAATAGTAGGTCCATTGCTTCTCCACCCGAGAATATTCAGAAAGGGGATCGGATTTTGTTAGAAATTCAGTTACCTGACAAGGGAAGGCTGCCAACCCGGAGATGTAGATTTTGATGAAACTTTGCAGAGTCATACTCCCACAGGGGACATTTAACAATCCGTTTTCAAAAGTGGCGGAAAGTTCCCCCTTCGGCGGAGAGGGGGTCTTAAATTTTGAAAGATGGGCAAAATTGGGTGAGATATCAATATCTCACGTATTAGTTTAGATGCTAACAAAATTCAAACTGCTTTTAATAATATAAGCTTTAAGCTTTTAAATAAAATATACATTTCCTATTAATTCTTTGAAACAAATAAAAAAAACTTATGTGTATAGCATTCATATAATCTTGAATGCTTTCATTAAACTCAATGTACCTAATTTTGCTATTACTCATGCTTTTGTAATGGTTTGACATTTGAGTGATGGGAAAAGCTCCTTTCTTCTTATCGAGTGTTCAAATATCCCTGTAACTCCTTTCCTTAAAGTTTTATGAACCCTTAGTGTCGGAAAAATGATTAAATCCTTACATGTATTTCGAATTTTAGTATGCGCCCCGCAAAAAGGGTACAACGACATACACTTTTTAAAAAATATTTACAGTCTACAAAGTTTGCTCTTTAACTAGATAATCAATATGTATATATATTCATTCCGCATCCATATCCAAATAAAGTCAAATATTTAGTCGCATCTACACTACAGGTGCAATTGTTATACATATGTAACGCGATTTTAGATTTTTAGATTGTAGATTTTCTAATTATTTTGCACTTCAGTGAATGTAGATCGGTTTATATGAAAAACCTTACAAATTTTGTAGGAAATTCTCAAACATTTGCTTTGCGTGATTTGGAAACTTTATATTATGCACACTATATAAAATGGCTTTATTTTATTTTTTTCAAATTATTTATAATTGAGCAATTGTAATATTTATATCATTAATTCAATGAAATTAGTAAGTAGCTTATTAGCAGACCTTTGCCGTTTGGGATTGTAAAACTAATTTAAAGATATCAGAATTTTTTCCGACATAGGAACTTATTACCGGAAACGTGGGGTTGTAAGCCGAAAATTTAGAAAAATCATATTTATTTATTTTTATGCAAAGGTGAGTTAATATGGTGGGAAATATGTATTACAAAGAAAGCCATTGTTCTCTATTCAAAGTTCAAAATTTCTACAACTAAAATTCAATTTCCCGTATGCATAATATAATCTAAACTGCAATTATGGTCTTATTTGCTAAAAAAAACATACGCCTAAACTAAAATGAATTTGCATGTGCATTAAAATGTCTCGAAGAGCATAACCTTTAATGCTATGCCGAATTCCAAATTGTCGAACTCCAGTTGCAGCTACTTGTGGTGCAACCGTCTTGATCGATGAAGAAAGTCCAACTGTATGCCCAAGAGAATCCAAAAACAGGTACCTGAAACCAATGAACATATCTTACAAGAAACGCAACTTGAAACATTCTAATCAAAACTTTTCGTTGGCCTTGAAGATTTGTGTTTGTGTTTGTGTTTACTAATTTCTATACATTAGAAGGAAAAAGCAAGAAAATATATTTATCTCTCCATTAAGAAACGTGACGATGGAAGTTCTACCTTCATATTCTATGAACGATAAAAAGAGATAAAAACACCTGCTAAAATTTTCATAGGAATTTTTTATACCTGTTTCATTCCTATACGGCATTGACAACTAGATTGAAAGAGATAATATCAGTAGGGAAAAAGTCGCAGTTCAAGTAAAAATCTACCTCCAGAAACGAGGAGAATTTTTTTTCATAGCTGCGCTGAACAACTCATTCATTACTTGTATGAATTTTAGCAAAAATTTCCGACAATTTCTTAAAATTTCCTTAGAAATAACTTTGCCTGGGAAGACAAATTTGAGTTCGTTCAGATTAACCGTAGTTGAATTTTATTTTACCTATTAAGAAACTGACAATCAGTAGAAAGTTGAACTAGTTCAACATTTTGTCAACTTTGTGACTTCGTCACCAAGCGCCATCTTTTCTAATATTTTGCTCAGCTGTGAATGTCGAGGCTGAGGTAGACAAGGTTGCCATTATGTTTCAGTCTTTAGAATGTTAAAGTTTTCCTTTTTATTTTTTATGGTTCGGGAGTAAAAAATACCCTAGAACAATCTGGAATTGATAAATTATCACTTTTTGACTTGAGTCTTTAGATAACTGCAATTTCATAAAAATGTTACATGAACCAAATTAGTTCCAGGCTAGCCAATTATAACAATAACTCAGGAACAAATTCATAGACATATAAGTGAAATATATTGTACTAACAACTTAAGGAAGTCCTGCAACAAGAATAGTATTCTTAACAGATCTAGAAAACTGTAGAATTTTGTTTTCAATGGCACCCGAACACTATTTTAAATTTTGTAACTTGTCTTCATTAACACAATCTTCGTGTACCAGCTTTTAAGGAGGATTAAGTTAGTGAAAAGAGTTATCAGTTGTTGCTATTGCACTTTTCTCTTGAAAATAATTTATTTGACAAACCCGTCAATTCTATATTTTTTAAAAATTATCAAAGAAGGAAAGACCCTCCAATACCAACTTGTTATTCGGATTACACACAACGAGTTACAATCCGTGATCCTTTGTTTTTCAATGGCCAGCGAATCAATCGGCATTCTCTGTTCGAAAGCACATCCTAAATCCCACCCGAGTATCTTATGGCAACCAAATTTTTATCAGTCAACTCAATCGATAATCCAATTAGCTTTTCTTCCTAAGTTAGTTCAGTTTAAAACGCTATTCTATGGAGTGTGAATTATTAAATTGGGATTAGTCGTTTAGCTTTTCTAAAAGTCATACACTTATGTACGCATACACATATGAGATATATCGATTTCTGCCTGAGCTGCAGTTGTTTGTATGCTCCAAAAAGGAACAGAAATTATTATTAGCGTACATACAATAGTGAGGGATCTTTGGTTTACTGAAAGAGGCTACTGCGATAACTTTATTTAACGTTTAGCTGGATAGCTGAGAATTCATATGTAGCTATTTCTCATACAGAGTACAGCGCTTCCAACGCAAATGGGCGTTTATACTATGTTAAGTGGAAAATCAACAAAATTTTCTACTCCTTCTGTCCCTAATTATGATATACATTTCTAACAAAGCCTTTCGATTATGGGTGACTGTATGAAATAATTATTTTTTCCAATTGTATATTTGTCAAAGTTAAGTGATTGGTCTGATTAATAGATGGCTTTGTGTGTGGTGTGCTTTTTATTAATTATATTGTCCATTTGAGATTCGCCAAATTGCCCTGAAAATTTAGTGATACCTGTTGAGTTTCAAATAAAGAAAG
Source organism: Dasypogon diadema (assembly GCA_006980735.1). Taxonomy (NCBI): domain Eukaryota; kingdom Metazoa; phylum Arthropoda; class Insecta; order Diptera; family Asilidae; genus Dasypogon; species Dasypogon diadema. Next base: position 16,950 of record QYTT01093137.1, read on the forward strand.
TACGGATTCGCAAAATAGATATTTGTAAAGAAGAAGCGCCAAATCAAAGCAATCAACTTCTGATGAACAACTTTTGATTCAACGAGCGATAAACGAAAACCAGTTCAGCCGTGATGCGGTTCAGGAAGTTGTTAAATTTGAATTTTTTCTTTTTGCTATTTCTAGAAAGTCAAAAGCAGTGCTGTAAAAAAAAAATGATCTTAGAAAATATCTTGCCAGCCATTACCCTGCATCTAAACTAGACATTTTTCTTGCAAGAAATGAGGCAATTTCACCGGATATGAGATTTGAGGTTGTCTTCTTCTAAAAATTGCCTCATTGCAAGAAAAATATCTAGTGTAGATGCAGGGTTTAGAAGTGAGTTCCCAAGAGCGCATAAAGGCAAGCCTATATTTTCTCAATAGAACAAAGCCAAACCGCATTTTCGGTTTTCGGGTCGAAGGAGTATGGTTGCTTTAATCAAGTAAACTCTCAGCCACTTAATAGTCAACCTCTACAATATTAAAATTTTCTTCGAGGTGTGGAGCATCTACCGGTATCTATTATATGTAGCCAATTGACACAGCCTGATAAAATTTAATTTATCTCATTTTACTTAGTTAAATTTAATAACTATTATTTTTTTTACAGTTAAAACAAAAATAAGTCCTACTTGAGAGTTTTTTTTGTAATAATATAATGTTTTTTTATAAATTACAATCAAAAATATAAAAAGGAGTCAGCTATCAAGCGGATTGGTTGTGGATCGGAAGCGGAAAGCCTTGCACACACGTACTGATATCGTGTCTAATTCCCGATATATCGGCCCTTTTATCTTTCAACTGAACTTTTAGACACCCCCTGCCCTTCAAATACTACAGTTTATTGTACTACCGCATACAGAATGCATATCCCTTTTATTTGAGACCAAACACACACCGATATCTTGTCTATTAGCCCTTGATTATCCCGTCGCGCTGCAACTACTATATTTTATGGTATTATCATGTAGAGGTCAACTCCATTTTCATTCGATACTTCCTAGTTCCCAAGATATTACAAGCGCAATCATACCTTTTGATTTCCAATATATAAGCCTCCTTCCGCCAATCCTTTGTCCTGCAATCATTACCGCATAGAGTTCGCTTTTCATTTGAGACCGCACACATACCAACACATTCCTTGGTTCGCTTAAACTGAACTTTTAAAAGATTCAAGACCTTTAATGTAAAAGTAATTTTAACCAGATTAATAATCATTTTAAAGTAATCTTACTTTGTAATTTAATTACATAATAACAGATTACATATTTTCTAATAATTCCTATTACAATGTAATCAGATTATATTGTAATCTCACTGCAGTGTAATGTAATTATTATTAACACATTCACATCGGGAAACGAGAATTCTCGTTTTCACCAGCATACAAATAGCCGCTGGTGAAAAAATTACTCGATGCGAATGTGTTAAGATTACATTGTAATCTGATTATGCCCAACACTGCGCCGAGGGTATCGTAGCTAGAGAAAAATTTAGTCGATAGTATACTAACTTTAGATACCAGGCGATTTACGGTTTCAATTTAATTTTACTGTGATAATGCGGATGTGTGACACAAGTAACAAACATAAAAAGTGGAGACGATCCGATCGTGCCAAAAACAAGGTTATGACAACTGGCCCTTAAAATTCGGCACGAATCGCTGATGAAATTTGATCTTTGATATCCTGTTAATTCTGAGCCGAGCAATTCATAATTATCAGTTTAACTGCGGTCAAAAAGGTTGTCGGAACAGATGGACCTTGAAGAAGGATCAAGCAAAAAGTAGCGATAAGCAGAAACAGAAGCCTGAAAATGTCCACAAAATGGCCTTTCAGTAACTGTGCGGACGACTGTACCTCATCTTCATATGATGCAGCAAAATAATAAAAAGTTGCTGAGAAGATGATACATCTTAATTCTGGGTTATCAGAGGTTAGTTAAAATAGTCTCTTCACCCAAAATGCTTCCGCATCAAAAATGATTCACCTCGCAGAACCATCACATAAAAATCCCATAAAAATATCCTTAAATATCCAAAGGGAGTAGGCTTCCAATTGAGCTTTCCCTTCAACAATGCAAGGTTGAGATCGAGAGGTGTTCTGTTAAAAAAATTATCTGTGCCTCCCCCACATAAGTTCACTGTTTAAGGGGTTACAACAACTGGAGATTTTCAAAAAATCGAAATTTTTTAACAGATTTCTTATTTATGCTTTTCAGAACATTTTAAGCGTTTAAACATGTTAAAATTCCAAATATTACAGTGAGCGCGGCAGAAAGTAGGCCCGCATATCAGGTAGCGGGGGGACAGGTGCGAGCGAACAAAATCTTCACAAAGAAGCCAAGAAGTTGGAAAAGCAGCTCAAAAGGTGTCAGAAGACATCGCCACATCTATGTAAGACCTCATGTATGGTTCAGGAATCGCAGATTGAAGGTGATATAAAAAGGATGTTTGATTGACGCTGATGCGGTTCATTTTTTATTTTGCGTTTTTCTCGAAACAACCTTTTTCAAACTGGTGGATAAAATATCTCGATATCTAGTCAAACGGATTTGATGAAATTCATAATATATTTTATTCAGAATATTTTTTAAGGTATTACCTAAGCTCAGGGGACAAACCTATGATGTATACAGCACGGTTTAAGCGGACGGAAATTAGGGAAAGGGAGATTGGGACATTTTAACCTGACAAATGTTGCAAATGAGCCACAATTTTTGGTATGAAATTATTACTGTGCAACAACAACCGTGCTATTATCTAAGATGCAGCATAGAATTTTTGTGATTGGATGTCGCGTTCATTTTTTGTTAAATTTTAAAACTCAAAATTTCGATTTTCGCTGTGCTACACTTTTACCTTTCTTTACAAGAAAAATTTTTTCTTTATTTTTCAGACGATGTCTAATATTGACCCTCGGAACTGATGGCAAAGTATCCTTTAGATTTAGAGTTAATAGTTGCAGTGGCCTCTCTTGCATGCCAACTTCTGAAGGCATTGTGGAATTTTACTTTAATGCCTCTAACGATATAGCAGATAGCGTTACATTTTTAACTTCGTTACCAAAATTTTCTTGCTCGCTGTGTCCCCTATATAAGTTTTACTTCAAAAATTATAAATTTGGCGAATAAACTGAATATATATAAAAAACCGCATAGCAACACAGCTGATGCGATGATGCCCACCCGGGAATACTGCCAATACAATTGGTTCTCCATCTTAATACTGACCACACCATTTGCTGCTTGAAGGCCGACGATAGTGCTTGCGTTACATTTGAATTGCGTTTCAAAAAATTTTTTGATTACCTTCCTTCGCTGTAGAAGTTTCACTTCACGGTCACCGTGGAGCTTACCACGAAGGCCAAAAGAAGTGATCCAGAATGATTGAAGGTTACAATAACTTCGAAGGCCAGTCCACGACGTCAGAGGAAGTAGATGATAGCAAAAAACGTACCAGGCAAGAAAAAGGGGAAGGAAGTTTCTAAGACCGGGGATTCGATCCAATGACGTCACGACCGTCAGGCGAAAATAAGCTTCTTAGTTCAGAAGTCCGTTCCGATGATGTAACGTGAGCTAATGTAGGGCATATCAAGTGCATCCAAACAAATTTCAATCATCTCTAAGCGCTTCAGTAGTACTTGGCTGGAACCTGATTAACGAAATGCAAGCACTATTCATTCTTAAAGGCCAAATTAAAAGTCTACAAGCCAGATTTAAATTATTTTATAGTAGTTAATGTGCTGTTTCCTGGGAAGCATTATTTCTTAGCCCGAAATTTAATTACCTCTCTATTGAGGAACTAATAAGTCAGTACTTAGCCGCATTTCTAGTTCTGGTATCCCTTCCCATTTCCCTAGAGATACAGCAAAGGGAACACTATACGAGATAAAGTAACTAGTATAATAGACATAGAAAAACAAAAACTGTATCATTGGATGTGCGCGAACGCGCATTATATTCTATAGGAAAACAACGACAGCAACAAACGAGGCGAAAAGAATTCCACTTTCACCAATGCTGTTCCTCAGGAGGTTCCGGATGCATCCGTAACTATTGGAATCCTTCAGAACAGAATAATGAATTGGCATTCCTAAAAAAATCCATGTATATTGCTAGTCCCTGTTCGAAATATTGCCGGCCGTTACTGGAGAAGGATTGGGTATTCCGTCGAGCCTTTACAGATATTGGACGCCACGTGGCGTCTCAGAAAACTCATGACATAAATATGCGTATATTTAAACTTTAATAGAAAAAGGGAAAACTCACAAATTTGCTGATTCCGCACCGAACTTATGTCGAGAGTGACGAATTCAATGTTTTGAAATCAGTAAATATTATGCCTGAAAACGCGGCCTTTATTTTTGCTTCGTCTCCACCACACCAATAATTACCTCGTCCTGTCCTTTCAACACTTTCTGTTTTATATGTATGCTTCCATCTTAAAAGAAAACCCCATTCCCCCTTTTCTTCCTACTTTTGTTTTTACTTTACCCTTTGATTTTATCAATGCTCAAGATTTACCTCGAACTTTTCTTTAATTCGCCCTTCCACTAATCCTTACTTTCTCCTTTACATTTTTTAACCACTCACATTCTTTGAGACTTTTCTGGTAAAGTTTATATTTAAAAATCCTATTTTATTTGCATTTCCGACCATACTTCTCAATCGGTTTTGAATTTGTTTGGAGTTTTTTAATTAATTTTAAGTTTTTCACAAAAAGGTTTTTCACAACATATGTATATCTAGATGCCTGTAATGATTTCAGAACAAATCACTTTTTGCCATATCTGTGCTTTCAGAAAACTCAGAGGGTGTTTTCTTGAAAGAAATTCTAACAATATACCTCCCAGAGGATGATCTTAGGAATGTTTCTTGGGAATGTTCCCATACGCAGCCTCTTCTGTTGGGTAGGGGTTGGATGGGACTTTGTGCTGCTCTAGCTCCCAACAACGACTTTTTATTGTTGTTGTAAAGTTTGTGACGCAATAAGACTGTAGTAGCACTTTCTGTTGAAATCGATTACTTTGATTACTTTTCCCGGAAATATCCACGCAAGCTGTGTATTTTGAAAACATGTCAATTCCTTCTTCAGTTGTAGCCTTTCATCTTGTAATAGTGTAAGATGAGCTTTAGCACCCAGAAGTATATCAATGGTTTTCGGCTTAAAATATTTTGGACTGGCAACTGAATGCTTGGTGGTATTTTCCATTAAGATTACAGCACTAATTGCTGAAGACAAATTCCTTATCCTTTATGGTGCCGCAAAGGTTGTTTCATATTGAGCAACAGTTTCTAAGCCATCTACGCCGTTTTTGTACGTTTTAATGCAATAATAAAATATTCATCTCACTATCGCGGCAGCTCTTTATGAATATCCGAATTTTCAAAAATTCGATTGTTGTAGACCGAACCAAAAAACCCGACGACGACATCAATAAACTTGCATTGATTTTTTCGAATTGCCTGTAGCCAAACCCTGTTAATACAGGGTGTTCGGAAGCTTGCCTATAATATTTAAGGATTCGATAGCTGGGATTGGGGCTAGCATAAAATTTTATGAGGCGTATGGAAGTTAGCGCATCGTTTCTAAGGTAGGGAGTATCTCGTGATTTCGGGTACTGTCTCACTTATCGTCTTGTAATTCTGTCGTCATATAATCGGCTGAAATACCCAAACTACCAAATAACTGGCAACAGCGAGTACTTTGTCTTAAATGCCCTACTAGCCTTTCTAGCGCGCATCATGAAACGCCAAAATGAGAAAGAGTGAAAAATTTCTCTTTTTTAATACGCTTTTATTAGCTTCACTTGTAACTAACTATGTAAGAAAATCTTGTAAGTTAAATTTCACCCAATTCCTGGCTTCCGATTGAACTGAAATTTTGCATACACGTTTAGTTTGTATGACAATGCATGGTTAGCTAAGTGACGTCATTCTAAATCCAATATGGCCGACTCCCAAAGATGGCGGACTGGTTATTTTTTATGCAGTGCCATGAAATGGGTATCAAATGAAAGGGTTTGCTGAGAAGAATACGAAAAAAGAAATAACGACACACTAAATTCAATATGGCGGACGCCCCTATATCTTATCTATAACGAAACGGGAAGGAAAAATGGGTGAAGAGGAGTCTGATGATGGTGTTGAGGTTCAATATTTAGTCTTAAAGAACTTGTTTGCCGGTTGTGTTAGTTAGGTTTTTCTTCAATTAATTAAAAGAAACCTCAGTTCACTTGCTATTATTGTTTTATTTTTTATTTATTTTGCACAGTAATGTTTCAACTAATTCACTAAGTTCTTCCCAAGTTCTTTTTCCTAAACTTGATTTCAATGAATCCTACCATAGCCGGTTAAAATATTTTTCTATCACTATCTCACTAGCTTCTTTCTTAACTTAGTTCCAAACCGATTAGAAAATGTTTCTTTCACTATCTCACTAACTTCTTTCTTAACTTAGTTCCAAACCGATTAAAAGATTTTTCTTTCACTGTCTCACTAACTTCTTTCTTAACTTAGTACTTGATATTTTTACTTCGCGTGACTTCTAAACAGACTGGTCTCTTCTTAACCTGGACTTTTCTTCAAACCTCGCATCTGTTATAACTCCTCATGGGAAAATTGGTTCAATTATGAAATATAAACATGAAACATAACATTGACAGTACTGCGTAACCGAATTACTTTTTCGCATTAAGCAATGTCCACCGCAAGTACTGACCTACAAAGCTTCCGTGTTTGGGCGATTATGCAGCGCAATCGTTGA
>QYTT01093138.1:2856-16877 GCA_006980735.1 Dasypogon diadema
CAAATTAAAATAATAAACAAAAAAGAGATTTCAGATGAAAAACTTCAGGAGAAGTCTTATTCTAGCCGAGGCGTGGGTTATGTATACACCGTCAACATCCAACGTGATGTTATCTGAGCCGTCTGAAACCGGCAAAAGAACTCGGATATTCTAAAAAGCTGTGGGAAAGTTCTGATAAGAATTTACCCAGAGCATATTTTGCCTAATAAGCGTTTTCAGGTGTGAGAATCGAAATAGATTCTGTAACTGGGGAGTAGTTGAGTTCTGACCTTTTCCCATAAAAGATCTTTTGTTGAATCTGTTGAATAAAGTGAATATTTTTAAAAATTAGTTGGTGTGATTATTTGTGAACACCCGGACTGACCTCGATTCTGTAACTCGTGTGAGCCTGACGAGGTCTTAGATTAGATGGCGCAAATCCGTCGATTAAACTTTAGCCTGGGGAAGCTGGTCACATCTTGGTCCAGTACTACAGCTGTTAACATAATAAAGTTTTTGTACAATTTCAACTTATTGGTGTTTTAAATTTTGTCCCAATTTACTCTACACTTTAACGTCCCTTCCTCTCATAATAATTTTAATAATTGCAGCCTTGTTTAATAGTAGTTGGTTCAACTTAATTTTATAATTTTCCTTTTTCCTTTTGTGTATTTTTTCATAATAACCCCCTTATATGCAGACCAGTGACCTTCTCCATGGAATGAGCCACTGTACCAGTTATATTTGATTAAAAAGTGTAGAGGGGAGAGTATCTACAATAAAAAATTCAATTATTTAATTTTTGCTCAAATAAAGTTAATTTCACTTCTGAGTTGCTTAATTTAGTTCAAACCGGATTCTGTAGTGCGAAAATTGTTGTACCTATACTTACGTTGAAACAGTGAACTAAATCGAATCCTTTTTATTTCAATCCAACACGTGTTTTGGGTTTTTTCCAGTACATCTTACCCGGTAAACCTATTTCACATAAATTAAAAGCTGTAATGATTGTAATTCCTTTTGTTGAAACTCCTGTTTATTTGGTGCTATTTTTGAGGCAATGTTCACGAAATAAACTCTTAAAAATTTGTCAATTTAAAAATGATCTTATCCTCAACTCAAATTATATCCAAGCTTCTGCTTGAGCTCGCACCAACTAATTACATTCTTCGTTTTTAAAAATCTTAAATTGTCCCAGTACTTTAGCTTTTATCCCCAAATACAGAAGGTTATCCATCGAAAACCCACCGCATTGCTGACAAAATGCTATTTTGTTGGTAATATTACATAAAATAACATAACTTATATCTATCCTCTTAGCAGTAGGTATAGCAAATTGCGATTCCTTGCTTCACAGCGGCATATAAAGATCTCGATACCTCGTTTAAATAATTTACCTGCCATTCTTTCTTTGTTCATATTGTCGGCATTTGGAATGTTTTACCTTGCATCTACTGGAGCATTCAAGTGTTCATTATTTACAGACATTCTGCTTTTTTGTAATTGTTATACGAATTTATTATAATCGTTTAAATTGGGATATTTTATGAACGGAGATAGTGTATGAACTGGAATAGTGTATGATATTAATGTCAACTGTTTATTTTATAGTTATTCATTTCGCCTGAATTTTATCTAAAATTTTTGTTTAGTATACGTCGACAAGATCTTGCTGTAAAGTGAATTTTCGAAAGCTTTTACGCAGTTTTTCTAACATAATTCAAAGAAGTGGTCAATTTTGATATGCATTAGATCTCAAATTCGAATTCGAATTGTCAGTCGTAAAAAATCCGGGACCTTCCCCTTTTATTGGGGTAAAAATATCAGGAAAATTGATTGGACGAAATGCTCGGAATTAGCCCATATAAACATTAATTTTATTCCTTAACATTTCGGCAATTACAAGGTTTTAAATTTCCCTACACCTTTACTTAACTAAACTTAACTAACAAATTCACGGATGGTGAGGTACCTCGAGGTTGTTGCAGGAGTCCTACGTTGCGACAGCTGCCAGAGCAGCATCCGAAAATTTCCCTTTGAAGTGGAACACGAAATACCAAGCTGCTTGTTGAATCGGGAAGGTTGCTTCTTTTTTTCTGGATTCGTTCACTTTTTTTCTTTTTCTTGGTCTCTTTAGTTTTATTCCACGCTTTTCATCGCCCTCCTGTGCTTCAACTTTTCTCTCCACACCGATCAGAAATTCTCTCCACACCAATCAGGCGGTAGGTGATGGGTCCGTAGTTTAAGAGTTTGTTTCTCACAGCTCGACCAGTTATAGGGTAATTTTGTAAAGTATATTTGCGTGTTTATAATTCTCTTAATTCTTAAGTCCTGCTAACTGAGGATACTGTTTTGACAATGAATTGGATTTCTTCTTCTTTTTTGTTATTATTACTATATCTTAATTAGGTTAGGGTTCGTGCGTGTGGTACAAAAACTGGAGTTCAGTTTCCTGGTTTAGCTTACTAAATACAATTTTGTTTAGTTCTAGATCGCTTACATAATTTATGTGAAAGTTCTAACTAAAATGAATTTACTGAAAATTTCCAGTAGGTACAAAATCCTTACCCTTACACAGTATCCAATTTCAGCACAGTTCTTGAAGTCACGAGTTTGAAAATACAGGAAAAAAATAATCCCATTGAGAAAACGCGTTTTCCAAGTCAAGAGGTCAAACACACTACCATTTTCTACCTCTGAGGAAGATCCTTTTCAAGACCAAAAAGACCGAAAAAAGTGCTATCGAAAAAACGCAAGTTTCCTTAGTCAGTGGTTGGGAAAAATAGCCATTATTTACCTCTAGGATGAGGATGATCTTCCTCAGGATGTAGAAAAATGAAAAAGGTACTACTCAGAAAACATAAGTTTTCTAAGTTAAGAGTTCGAAATCAAAATCATTTTTCACCTCCAAAAGGAGCAAGATTCTTTTTCTAAGTTCGAAATAACGGTTATAACGAGAAAGATATATGAAAATGAGGTGTAGAGAAGTTGTAATTTGAAGTCTATAGTCTTTTATTTAGCTCAGTGTATATGATAACATAAAAACATCCTTTTCGTACCTTTGGTCATAGAAAAAAAACATTTTCCTTGTCCTAAAGATGAAAATTACGTCTCAAATCAAATTCTAGGTCTCCTACCTAAAGCATTTTCATAGATATCTAGCGAAGTAGTGTTTTCAAAAAAATGTACATTCCGTCGGGACGATAAAGGTACGGGAAACAAGGGAAAAAAGGACGAATAAGATGTGGATACTTCAAGTTTGGCTCTTATGAAAGCAAGAAAAAACAAAAAAAACACAACATGCTACCTTGGACTATTAATACCTGTTGATTTAATCCTTAGAGAACTATTTCGCTCTTTTTGGGATAGAAATCTTCTTGGGAGCGAAATATTAATGGCCTATTTCAACAAATATCAACAAGAACAAGAAAGCGAAACTAACAAAACTGCCACATACAACTCACATTCTTCGTCAAATACTTTTATCATGTATTGAAAATGGATTCGAAAACTAAAAACCAACTATGTAAATTTTTCTAAAAAATAACAAAATTCAAAAGCGCGTCCTTACCTCCTTACTTAGAGTTTCCTTTGCATTCACGCTCAAACTGATTTTATTTTAGAGACTTAAATTATGTAAACTACAATTATGAGAACTGATTTAAAGTGTTAGGGTAGGTTTATAGGCTCTAAAGTCTTAATCCACGTAATGGCTTTCGAAAACTACATTGGATGCATCTGATAGCAGCTACAACATGCGGCACATTACTGTGAATGAACCAATTAAGACCATTTTTATGGGGAAATTTATCACACCAGACACGGCTGCCAGGCAGTTTTCTGCAAAATAATTGCTTTTTGATATACGACATCCCATCCAAACCCGTAGCCGTAAGAGTCACATTACCACGGCCACCATAGACTCTTAGTCTCAATTTTTATGAGAAATTTCTTTCCAAAGAATTGTTCCTTCATCCAAAGTGGGTTCAACATCACCCAAGACCCAACTCCAAACCCGTGAACATTTCAATCGGATCGGGGGAGGACATAATTTTTAAATTCTGCCTTTAATGACTACCACCAAGAGAAATTAATTTCTCATTTCTTCCGTTTTGTTCTTTTCGTAAATTAACAAGCACAAAAGTGGCAATGACTGCAACTTTTATGACCCTTTCGTAGCCCTCGACAAACTGCGTTCGCCGTTGCAATTCCCATGGAAAAAACTTCTTTAAGATTTTAATGGTTATTGGAATTTATAACAACCCGGAGGAGGGTGCTTTAAGTGCACACAGCTAGTACCCGGCCAGCTACATGCAGAATTTTATGCTCTTTGCACATTTTGTGCAAAAAAGTTGTGGCAAGGACCAAAATGTAGATTTTGTACAATAGCAGAAATGCTTTAAAAGCAGTCTGAAGTTCTGGTCGTTTACGATACAAAAGGGCTAATTTTTATTATTGCCAGCGACTAAGGACTTAGCTCACTTTCCTCAACCTTTTCTTTTTTCTTCCGTTGGTCCACGTTGAATGTTTTCTTTTCTGCAATTATCTGGGCTTGAAATTTGAATATTCAACGCCATTCAGAATAAGATCTTCGGGTAATTTTTATGCAGACTGATTTTAATCAAAAGTTGAATACTTTGAATGCAGAAAAGTTGCAAAAAACTGGACCACAGTGGAATAAAATCTACTTAACAAAGAACCTGAAAAAGACGTTTGAAAATAATTCCTTCTAATTTTAATATTCATCATTGAGGATTAAAGACTGTTAAGTATCCTTCAATTGTTAATATCTCCACACAACATAGTAATAATTATTAAATAGATAGTTTAGTCATAATTTAATGAAATTAATATGAATTAAAGGAAACCGAAACTGGTAATTTTTGTATATATAATCAGGGCTTGATTTACCATATGAACAACACGATCAGCTGCCTCGGGGCTGTAAATTTTTGTACAAATTATAAAATTAAATAAAATCTGTATCACATTCGTATTCTACAAACTACATTAATTCCGCACCATGAGTTTTAATTTGTATTTATTACATTAAAATTTCACACCCCTATTCATTATTTCGCTTCATACAGTTGGCTATACTTATGTAATATTTTGACGATGTTTTGATGTGATATTAAAACAAAAAACTAGAGGGAAAGCAATAATATTAGCATGTAATATCTAATTACGTATGACTAACAATTCTGTTTATATACCAAGAAAAGAAGCTATAATTGGTTTAGACCAATTATGTTATACCCTAGATCAGTGATTCTCAACCTTTTTTTTTTGTTGCAACACACTTTTAACGATTTCAAAATTTGGCGGCACACAAAGAAAAGTTTAAAGTTTAAAAGTTGTTTACTTACCTATAATACACTGTGTAAAATAGTTTATGATAATAATTTGGAATGTAAAATAGAATAATATGTACTACAAAAACAACAGTACGTTTATGTTTACAGAAAACAAGTAATTAAACATTTTTTTATGGATTCAAATACCTATTCCTGTTGAAATAATTTGTACATTTTCTTTTTAAATTATATTATTTAAAAATTTTAATATATTCACATATATAAGTATTTTTCTTTAATTTAAACTTTCTTGTAATAAAAAAAAAAACATTGTAATTTTTACTTTATACATTTTTACTGACCTTCTAATCTGTAGGTAGTCCTACTATCCGCAACCTTTCGACGCACCCTTTAGCTTTAATTTGCCATTTCGTGAATATTCCGTTGACCTGTAATAAACCCTGTCCGCCATATTGGACCTACCATTTTGAATCTCAAAAATTTGACTCCAGATTCGAAATCAGCGACCTCCAAAAACCCACATGGACGTATTTTCATGATGATTGAGAAACTATAGGAAAAGTTTACATTTACGACCACCCTAAAAACTTATTTAGCATTTACACTTCAAAAGTAACCAATCCAATACCGAATGCAACCATTTCAAAACCATGTGCAACCAGTTCAAAACCATACACAACCAGATCAAAATCACTTGCAACCTTTTCAAAAATGCAACAACATTTTCGAATTCAATAAGAACTATTTCAATTTCTGATAGCAACTATTTCTATTTATTAACAGCCCTTTCAATGGCAATTACAAGATTTTCAAATACAAAAACAACCTTTTCAAATTCAATTGAAACCATTTCAAAAACAAATATAACTGTGTAGCAGTATTAGAAATATTTTACTTTTTGTGTATACAGTATATATATTAATATGAGTAATTTCCTAAGACGTCTCAACTTAATGTCTCACCCGCGGTGGCAGAAGACAGCTTTACTGGTATGTTCCTTACGTAGTTGTTACAGTCATTTTGTCGCAATGTTTGCAAGCTTTGTTCAATACCGTTAATGAAAGTTCGATCATTTTGCTCTCCTTCGGTTACTTTCCGCCTAGCTGAAGTTTTGATTTTGAAAAATGCATTTTCTATTGGATTAAGCATAGGCAAATAAGGAGGTAAAAATTTAAGGAATATGTCTTTGCTGTAGATGATATCACAAACTTTTGCGGTTTTATGTATTCGCGCAGTGGCCATAATAAACCAAGCACCTTAGTAAAATGCAAAACTTTGTCGAGTTACAAGTAGAGTCTGAAATTATTTTAAACTTTTTAACCCCTTGCGTATTTATAGTGGCTATTAGAGTCACATTTCTCCCTCTGATAGTTGGAATTACTACATTGGCTTTCGCCTATGCTTTATATTTATATTTGTTTTTGAAAGGGTTTTGCATTAAGTTTGGAAGGGTTGTTTTTGTATTTTAAAAAGTTGTAATTGGCATTGAAAAGGTTGTTAATAAATAGAAATAGTTGCTTTCAGAAATTGAAATAGTTGTTATTGAATTTGAAAAAGTTATTGCATTTTTGAAAAAGTTGCAAGTGATTTTGATCTGATTGTGTATGGTTTTGAACTGGTTGCACATGGTTTTGAAATGGTTGCATTCGGTGTTGATTTGGTTACTTTTGAAGTGTAAATGCTATATATCTGTCATTTTGCCAATTGTCCAAATTGACCCATTTACGAACTTGATCTTTCATTTTTAATAAAGTATCTGTGTACCAAATTTCAAGTCTCTATCTAGACAGACAGACGGACAGACAAACGGACATCTATTAAACGATTTCTTTTCTTCTCCCATTAATGGCAATGTAGTTTGCTTCCGTACAGAAATTGTTGAAAAATGATGAAATTATGTCAAAAATTTTAAAATTAAATTCATTTTTTAAATGACAAAATAAACTGTTTTTACAAACAAGTAATTCCACAAATGATAGCGTTAACGAACTTCAAGAAAAATTTACAGAAAATATTGTTCACCGTGAGGCAAATAGTTTGGATAAGAATCCAGCTACGTGGATTACCAAAGATTTTATTCGTAATTGTATAGCGATCCATGGGTGTGATCAAAACAAAAATACCGAATTTTTCTCGTCCCAAACGGAATTATAAAGATTGTAGGATACGATTTTTGTATTCGAACTTGTTCGAAAGAAAACTTCTCAATGGGGAAAAACATCTTGTCTATGGGTTGTTTACTCAGAGAGCAAGGGTTCATATCTTGTGCTCCTTGCCTCATTTTTGATCCAGAATCTTTGTTCAACTGTAAAGACGAATTTAATGACTGAAAGCACTCAACACAGTTTATCACAGAACATGAAAATCGTATAGTGTCATATACAAAGTGTTAAGCAGTTAAAACAGAAAGTAAACAAAGAAAAAACGGTTTATTGGAAAAATAGGTTAAGAAAGCTTACAGGTGCTGTAAGATCTTTGACATCACGAAGACTTGCTTTTAGAGGCACTAACGAAAAATTTAGTTCAATCAATAATGCTATTTGAATTTTTGACAAAATTTGGTCCCTTTTTGGCTGAGCATATAAGTAAATTTGGAAATAAAGGAAATGGAACTACAAGTTATTTATCGAAAACTATCTGTGAGAAGTTCATACAATTTATGTCGAAAAAGCAATTTCAACTATAATTGAGGAAATCAAAGTAGCAAAATATCATTCAAGTAATAAAGTATAAAGTCCAATTTCGAATCAATCAGAGGCGAGAAATCTACAAGTCAGTCGAGGCAAGGCGATCTTTTATACGGTGAAAATATTAATTTTTGAATCATTATAAACTGTTTTAATCAAAAATTGAATTGAGCTAGAAGTTTGAAATTTGGTATATATATTACTTACAGAAAATTTGTAGATCTTAGTTTGAAAATGGGGCGAATTCCCCCACTTCTTCAAGAGGCCGCCATATTGAATTTTTGGATTATTGGGCATAATTCGAAAGGGGAAGCAGCCTATCACTAAAGTAATCAGCTTAAGGCTGACTATATATTTTGTTTTTCATTTTTCTTCTATTAAATTATAGTAACAAAGATAGTAAGGAATTTATCAATTGAATGAGTCGCGTTCAAATTAAAAGTGTGGTGGATTGGCTTTTATAACCACAGTAAGAATAGACTTTAAAAAACTTAAATTACATTAGTATTTCGTTTTTTTAGAAAAATTAAGATGTGTTTTACCTCACTTTCAAAATTAACGGCTCAAATTTGAAATAATAATAATAATTGCAGAGGTTATTTCGTTTTCTATCTATTCTCTACACATTTCAAATTGTGTTAATAATTCTGATACCGACTGCATATTCAGTCTATGCATATTCTACTCAAATACAAAAGTAAAGAAGACTGATGCGAAGACTGAGTTTCCGATATTGAATGAAAATCATATCATTTGCCATATCTGAATTGAAGCCTTCGACATTTAAAGGATTCTTGGAAAATTGTACTTTCTCAAGTTGTCCAGAAGGAAAATTCTGTTCCATCTTGAGACGCTGAATACTGTCGTATACTGGATATTGATATATTGTCGTATATTGGATAAGTGGTGAAGGATTTGAGGATATGTGGGATAAAAATTTGAATAAACTATTTCGGACACTTTCACTGACTAAAGATAATCTAATGGAGCTAATCAATTCAGATACCTCTGAATGAGTTATATCTGGCAAAAGAAATGGGAGCCCTTCAATATCACGTGGAACAGCTCTTAAGAGGAAAAACGTGTAACTCTATTCCTGAAACTCTTAGAAATTAATAATTAACATAACTATTTTCTAATGTCAAAGATCGAGGCGTTTCCAATGACGAGGACCGTCAATTCCTTACAACAACGAGAATGTCAATTCTGGGTGACAGTGGTAGAGAATAATTTAAAAAAAACCCTTGTGTAAATAATAAAATAAATAATAAAAACTATGTTTTCTTTAGAAATCGCTATTTTTTCTTTCATAATAAAAGTCTGAATGTCTATTTATGTATGAGTCTGGAGTGTCAAATATCACAGTTTTCAATAGCACGGTACACAGTTATTACATTTTCATGACTTCTAGGGGTCATATAGGACGGTTTTAGTTAGCACGGAATCAATAGATCGTGTAATTCAAGGTTTCACTGTATATGAAAAATTCTTGTACTGGAATTACTTTCAAAACTTTAAGGTAACTATAAATCAACACGTTTAAGACATATAAAATCAGATTTCTTCCTGTACTCAATACTTAATAAAAATTGACACTATAATATTAATTTACTTAAAATGAAATATTTAATTAAAAACTTCAAATAAGCTAATTAAGCATTTCTTAAAAGGCACTTTTTAAAACGCTGTTACTAATAAATGGTCCTTGAAATGTAATCAAATTTCACCATAAGAAGAGCACTGCTGGTTCATTGCAAGCGATAGTTAAATCCTAACTATTTGATTTATATCCCTCAATAAACGAAATTAGTATCATTTGCTAAAAGTGCCGCCTAGAATCTCACGACAATAAAATGAAATCAAGTTGTTTAATGTCCTCAAGAAAGACAAAAAACCCAAAAGATCTTTTTCTGTTTATAGCAGGCTACGGGTTACACGTTTTCTAGACCCAATTTTGACCTTCAAGTTATTTGTGAACATCTTCAGCCACATTAACAATATGAAGCAGTTGGCAAGGCAACTTTTGCGCCTTTAATTTTTTGGGGCTCTCAGAAATTATGGAAATTACTTTCGTAGCCCCATGCCACCAATAAGTATGATTGTTGGGGTCCACTAAATTAGTAAAAACCAGAGCTATGCTCAACGTTACCCCACATCAACAAATTTTTAAAGAGTATGAAATCATAGTTCTAAGAAAGCTAATTGAGTCCCGA
Organism: Dasypogon diadema; assembly: GCA_006980735.1. NCBI lineage: Eukaryota > Metazoa > Arthropoda > Insecta > Diptera > Asilidae > Dasypogon > Dasypogon diadema. The sequence goes on from QYTT01093138.1 coordinate 13,054, forward strand.
AAACGTTAAGAAGCTGTTGTTTGTCATAAATCTTAATTTGAAGGGTAATTGCGAGTTTAACAGACTTCTGCCTCAGGCAAGCTACTTTAAATATGACCAATTTATTAGCAGATATTATTGCATATATGGGAAAGAAAATATCAGCGAAAAATGCCGCAAAAATTATGAAATTATTGGTTGCTAATACGCGATACAGAGGTGCCTCTTTCAAGGTAACTATTACTTCTTTCCTCATTTCCTAATATGCAATAACTTCAACTTTATTTAGCAAATCTACCATTCAATATTCTTGGTAGTTGTACTATTAGAGAAAAAACAGAAACACTTAAATTAATTTGAAATAAGTTCGAATCTCTCAAAATCAATTCTTTACAGTTGTGCATACAGCAAATAGGTGAAATTTTGGGTAAAAGTATAATCCAAGTTTGTTGAGTCGTAGCTCTAAAAATATTAAATTTAATTTTAAAAAATTAAAAAAGAGCACTTGATGGAACTTTGTTTTCAAAAGTCAAACGTGAAAATTTTGTTCGCTTGTTAAAATAATGGAACTTTGGGTAGATGGACACTGCCATACGGAAGAGATGGCCTCACCGTCGAAATCGGAATATTGCTACATTTTTTTAAAATTTGTCACTTTGCTAGATGTTTCCATCTTGCTTATTTAGTGAAACTTTAACAAGAGAAAAAGGAGAGAGATGAAATTAATATACGTGAAGAATCGGTGTATATTGACATATCCGATAGTACCTCAGTTTTAGAATTCACTACACTTTTACCCGTACTTCCTGGCCCTATATAAGAACTAGTAAGTGAAGCTTGCCTTGCAAGCTGCCAAAGTAATGCATAGCACTCCCCTTCCTCGCATAAACAACACAAAAAAATAATTTTGAAAATCGGACTATATTTACCGGAGATATTCAATTTTGAATGTAAAAGCAATCTGAACTTTTGTAATTTTTTAAAAAGCCTTGGTACATATTATGACGTCATAATTGAGCTTGCCTTCTAAGCGGCGCCCCTTTCCACCAAAACTAATTTCCCCTCCCCTTCCAGAATCAAACAAAAAAAGAATTTTGAAAATCGGACTATATTTACCCGAGATATTCAATGTTCTATATGAAGTAATTAAAATTGTCACTTATGATGTGTTATAAGTAGCATTATCGTGATAAAAACTGGTTAGGTAAAATCTCTCGTTAGAAGAAAATGTGCTACATCATTATTTCCGACTTAAGGACATCAAACTTACGTACACGTTACTTACTTCTATCTTTTTCACTTATTTATAAATTTCCTGGATCTACCACATATGTTCCTACTGCCTTGTAGGTTTTCCTTGAATGAATAAAATCATTCCTTTCTTCACCACTGATCATTCATTTTCCATATTAAACACAACCATACAATGTTCAGATCAAGTTGTGGTAAATCTACCACGATTTTTGAAAAAAAAAATGAATTTACCACGTCAACCACAATTTTCATTTGTTGTATTGAAATAAATAGAGTCCGCTTCTCCGTTTCAAATTCGTCGTCTTCGATTCCTGTGGTGAATGTTTACATCTGGGGTAAATCTGACAACCATATTCTTCATTATGCGGGGCCGCTGATTATGTTGATTTTAGGGAATCTCTTCACCTATTGATGGCTGAGAGCGTGACCTCTTGGCCCCCGATTGACTTTTCAAAATTCGGTTGGGCATTAAGGGCCAATGGTCTTTGGATCATTGCGGCTAGTAGCTAAGCATCGAGGTTGATCAAATTCAGACGAACCCAGGACTATATGCATTTGATTTTGATGTCTTCCGATTACCCCACTTTGTATATCTTATTCTTCACTCAAGTTAGGATTTTCACATTCATCCAGAGCTATTGAAGGAATTTCTAACGTAAGTATTTTTACGAATCAATAGTTTCGGTTTGATTAGGATTGATAAAAGTGCGGATTCACTTTGCACTAACTGTGATAGAAGCGTATTTGGCTATGTATCATGTAGCAACTCAGCTGAAGATCTTCCTGTAGAGTTAGGAGTGCTTCTATAAGAGACTAAGAAGATTAATAAAGAATTACGTGAATCTTTGTCGAAACTGAGCATCTTCTTCTCCGATGTCTTAAGTGTTCGCACCATTCTTTAAAGCAGGGTAAAAAGGGGCTGATCTTAAATACGGAATACTACTTTTTTAACAAAAATGTGCAAATTCAGCAGATATGAATGACGTATCATTATCGGATATTAGCAACTCGATCACAAAAATACTCATCAAGGCTCGAATGGTGACTTTAGTCGTCGTTGAAAGCATCTTCATAACGCAGCAAGCTCGAGATACATATAAGATACATGTGTTTGAAAAATGGGCCAGCAAATTCCATATGCACTCTCTCCAAAAGCTTGGACGGTGTTGGCCAACTATTAATCTCCAGACTAAACGGTGTAGCTATACACAAAAGATTTTCGCAACTTCCTTAGAATCTTTTCCCTCAAACGAGTAGAAAGTATAACCCTTTTATGGTTCATTTGGTACATTCATTTGGGGTTCGTTATGATAATGCATTGTGATATACCGCCTAGCAAATTATGGTTGCCGCTCCTTTGCAAGCTTTTCTAATTAGGTAGGCTAAACAAAAATGACCATATAGAAGTAGTTTTTTTATTATCGGGTCCTTTAGCAGACCCCTTCGATATTGTTATGAATTCCAACTCAAGCGTAACTTCTAGGCATTGCTCCTCATTCATGTCTAAAGTGTCATCGGGTTCTATAGGCTGGTGTAAATGGGTATCAGCATTTCTATGCTCGTTGCCAAAATGTTGCGTTCATATATGTGGGAACGCTGAAAAAAAAAGAAAAAAAATTTTTGCAAAATAAATTTTTCAAAATACTCACTCAAAACAAAAATAATTTCACTGTTGGCATCAGAATTTCAAAATCCCGAGGCAGTGAACCGCTAAGTTGATCCAAAATCTCCGTGATGCTGTAGTCAGGCCGTTATTAGTGCAGTCAGTCGAAAAGTGGAGTCCAAGTAAAGCAGTAAAGCCGTTGAGTTGTGTTTGCCAGACCTGTGAAGTGGAAATTTTCTTAGCAAAGTTGAATTTGTGCAGTTTATACTTACCGGTTTTGATTAAGAACCCTAGAACAATAAGAACCTAGAACAATAAGATTAAATTTTTCCCAAAGTGAATTGAATAAAATGAACTTTCTTAAATCTTAGTATTTTGACTCAAACTTACCTGTGTTTTCTAAAAAACCCACATATAAATAGATTACAAAATGCTTAACGAAATAAGGAACAAGAAAATCCTATTAGTACTACTGAAAGCCTTGTATTCTGCACTCAAAAGATGAAAAATAATTACATAGTTAAATTTCAGACTTATATAAAAAAAATTTACTATAAAAAATTTAAATTTGTGACTGGATAATTTGAGAAAATATCAAAACTAACCCCTTTGAATGCCTTGTTACTGTTACTGTTTAAGAAATATTATTTTTCATTTTTTGTTCTTCATTTGAATAAATATGTTTATCATTTTTAAGGATTTTTTAACTATTTGGTTACCTATGGTACGTCATTATATGTATGTCTACTTAGTAGAAGTATGAATAAAAGGGTAAGCCGCGAATTTTCCGATCTACCACACTTTTAACCACACATTATAATCTTGAAAGTGACAACGCTGATGGAAACTGCACCAAACCCGAATGGGATTGAAATAACCGAAGTCTTCAATGGTCTCCTTAAAGGACCCCCCGCCTAGTAAAACTTACAAACATTGGAATAGATCAAAGGTTGTAGATATCTACATTAGTTATGTATATTTCTGTGAG